>JAOTRR010000043.1:9571091-9581722 GCA_028570945.1 Gogo arcuatus | reverse complement strand
ACACACACACACACACACACACACACACACACACACACACACACACAGCACCTGAATGACATTAATCACTTAATCTTATTTGGATTTTTTTTGGCGTTTTGCTAGTGACTTTTTTCTTAGGTGATGAAAAGTCCTTGTGGCAGCAATCACAAACCCAGCATCCTAGAACAAAAATACAGATCACAATTAACTTTAGGCAACAACCAACCCACCAGGGACATTCATCAGTTCCACAACAAAACCCTGAAAGCTGTTCTACAAGGACATCAGCTGAATAATTCCTCTATAATGCAGCTGAAGATCACAGAATGGTGTGCAAGGATTAAACTAAAATCCTGATCAGGATCAGCAACAAATAAAAAAAAGTAAATATATTGGTTATAAAAGGTTACGGTGCACTGTACTTTAGCCACAATTGCAGCATATGGATTTCTATACTATTCTATCTAGTATTATAAGTTTCAAAAGTGAGTAGTATGCATAAATTACTCTTAGTCAACAAACCAAATCAGTGGGAATCTCTTACCCAAGGGAATGGAGTCCATTCCCACGCAGAATGTATGGAAACCACGGTCGCATTTATCACAGAACATCATTTCCTCCTCGTGATGGGGCTGCTCACACACCGTGCAAGTTTTACACTCCATACACTGCCACGGGTAGGTCTTTATCAGCGCTATCAGCTCCGCGCTCATGTCCAAGCACGAAGGGTGACCTGAACACACAAACACACCTCTCAACATAAATGACCAGTGATGGAGAGGAGCATGATGTAAACAGATGGTCAACCCCGTATGTGCTTTTAGAAATTTCAAATAAATGATTATACTAAGGCAAAGCTTTTAAACCAAATCAATAATATAGGCAAGTGCAAAAGTTTTGCGATTCATCATAAATTAACTAAATAATTCTCAATTATTCGTGTTTCTTTATTACTCTGAAATAATTTAACAACAAAAAAAGGTTTAAATTTGAACCCCATAAAAAACCCACAATGGTTGGAATAAGCATTAAAAAAAAAAAAAAAATTGGTTCACTGTCCATGGCTCTCAGAACCTCTTTTTGTAAAAATGCTGTATTGTGCTACTTTAGTTGTTTTTAAAAAAAAATAAATCTTTAAGAAAAATCACATTTGAAGTATTTACTTACCGCTGTTCTGGCATTGAGAGCAGTGGATGAGTGCCTCTGGTTTGCCCTTCTTGTTGGACTCCTTACCCTTCTGGCATATGCCACATATAGCATTGGGAATGACCTTAGGCTGCAAGGGCAGAGCAATGCTATAAAAGCCATGGCAACCGAAAGGTCCTACAATTCCCCATAAGACTCTGTGGTCATGGGCCTTACACACCAACATAATAATAAGACTCAATTTCAGGTCTTCAGTTAAGACCAAAAAGGTTTTAAATAAGTACAGCAACGTAAACAGCACAATACTGTGTGTGTTACATTTTCAGTAAAACAGTGTCAGTAGTCGGATACAACACGATAATATGATCTCAAAATCATAAAATAACATCATAAAGCACTTTTCTCACAGTATAGCAGTATCTTCTGTGTCCTCAAAATAGCAAGTATCTGTTGTATTTGTACTTTTGTACACATTAAATAAATGCAGCTCATAACTGAGACCAGAGCTACTGTTTTGTTTGTACTTTCGTGCATCAATCCTCAGCAATAACATGATCCTTTATTTCAGTAAATCTTCAATATAAAAAGTAAAAACAAAGCAATAATAGTCTAATATGTGCAAACACATTGGACAGGTTTTTACCCAAGTAGGCAAACTGTTTATTTGCTTAACGTCAATTAGAGCTCATAAGCTTCCCTTTACCAAGTTTTGCATTACCTCTCAGACTGGTTAAAAACAAACAAGTCATAACTAACAAAGCATTTCATATTTCATGCTTTAAGAGCACACATGAAACACTTGATATGAATATTTTCCTTTAGTGCTCACACCATTAAAAAAAAATCTCTGCAATCTACTTTCTTTAAAATCTTTTTATTCAAGTGCTTAACTAATATGCAGGTCTAAATACTAACAGGTCAAAGACCACACTATAAAAACTGCTAGAAAGAGCAGTGTCAGGACATCAGCAAATGCAAAGTGGGTGGGCAAGTTGCAGGTCAGACACATTTTCGCTGATAATAAAGCTCACAGTTAAGTAAACATGAGGATATTAACCTTCATTCTGTCACAGTAAGAGACGATCTAATGTAATTAATTCATTACAAAAGGGGGAAACAATATCACTGTAAAAGACATACTGTAGTAGTTGCACTATAACACACTCAACAGGACACAAGAAGTTGGAGAAAAGATGAAAAAGGTACCATCCTGTACAGGAAATGGATCAACAGAAGCTGTACCTAGCATTATTTATACACAACGATTCATAATAAGTAGAATTTATAATAGTTGCATTTTAGCCTTTAATTATCACCCTTAAATTCTTACTGAATAAATATTAACAGAAATGTATAAATAAAATTTGGAGGGGAGAAATCTGTGACAAGATAATTATCTTTTGGTACATTATGGAAAAACAGGCTGTGTGTGTGCGCGCATGTGTGTTTGTTTGGTGGGGGGAGTCAGGTTTTGATTTGGGGATGACACTGGAAACACTAAACGGTAAGTGATTTTTTAAAATTTCCCCCCAAACACCAGCTTGTAGTGAGAAGGAACAAATGTTGACTATGATGTAGTGCCTATTAAAAGTGTCTTGTGAGTTACTATTGGCAGAAGAACTGAAACGGTGACAACTAATGATTTCACCAGCTGTTAATGTGGCTGGTTTGTTTTTCATTTTGGGAGGCCACACTGTGCTCTTGGCAGCCTAACATGACCGCAGTTTTACACTACATGGCAGTTATTTTTGTTATTTAGGCTACTGCAGTACAAATGTCATTAAATCATTCATGGGTCGTTCACAAACATCTGTTAGGAAAATGTAGCTACCACAGTCTGCTAGTGTTATGTAAGATTTTAATAAAAGATGCACATTGTTCATTACAAAACTGGTCAAAGAATCTTGAGTGAGAATCGTCATCTCCATGTATTTCATTAAGAATCGTGCAGCCTTAGAAAAGGTTAACATGGTTCCAGGTTCAGGTCTATATAATAGGGTCTGTTTTGCGAGGTAGATATGTTAGATTAAAAAAAAGTGATGGATTTGAGAATGCATATGCTCCTTCGTGCAAAAATATAAAAAGAATTATTTGGATTTACATCTAAAGCAGGCATCTATATAAATTTATGGTCAGAAAACAATACAGGTATACAGGCAGAATGTCCTGTAACAGCATGAGAGGATTAGACAAGCCACTAAATATTGATTATTACTGAGATGTGCAAAGTGTTATCTTTAAGATGAGTTTTTTTCCCCAAAACAGTGCTGGTCCTAGTTCAGTCCTACTTGAGAAGGTATACCTTTTGTTGATCCAAAGTGCTCTGACAATAGCAATAACAAAAAAAAAAAAAAGTGCTGATCAGCCAAGATATGGTTGGTGTCTTAAGTTTCTTTTCATAGTTTCGGAGCTACAAGGCTAATGTAACTAGTAACAAGTAACGGATACACTTCAGTGAAAAGCCAGTAGCAAAACAGGGAAACCAAACATGGCTTGGCTGGTCAACTACAAAATCATTGCCATCCATTTTACCAAAACTGTTTCATGTCAGACAGCAGTTTGAAACACTTGCATTCTACAACAACTTGCAGGTGCAGGTGAGTCCCACCCAAAATGACCCAGATTATGTTATTCTTAACTGTTTTTTTACCCAATAATTGCTGGTTTTGAGGGGGGAAAAAAAAAAAAAGGGCAGCAAGTACAAAACTTTTTTTCTCCTGCATGGTATTTACATCACTGACATTTGTTTTTGGAAGGAATTCTCCCTTATGAAGAAAACATAGCTTTTGTTTCTACAGATAATAAATATAAATCCTTGGAAATTAGCAGCCAATCATGTCTCTACACTTGCCTTTCAGCTTAACTGATCAAGAGGTATTTCATAACATCTGAAGTAATGTTTATATGGTAGGGGTAAATATATATCTATAAATATTAAAAAGAAAGAAAGAAAGAAAGAAAGAAAGAAAAACCAAGGTGTGCAACTCAGCATTAAAATCTTAAAGTAACAACAGTGCCACATTACCGGCATGAACATTATTGCTCCCAAAGTCTGTGTTGAAAAAGTGACCCCTCAAAAGGCCAATTGGTACCAAACAAGTACCACACTTGGAAAATAAAGTTCCCTTGAAGATAGCAGTCCCAAAAAATTGCCTGTATGTGTGCAAGTGTGTGTTGGTTAAGATTATAGCATCGTTTAGACTTGGGTCAGATGAAAAGAGGTGGATTTCTCATTTGAAAGTGCTAGAAAAACTGAGAGCGCAAAATAAGGGGAAGAAAAAAAAAAATATCAGGGGCTTTTGTCTTCTACCTTGTACCCAGGAACAGATTTGTGTTGGAGGGTGCGTGGAGTGGCGTCTTTGCTTTTGCCTTTGGACTGGACCCCACTGTCCTGGCTGTCTCCATCAGAGGTATTTCCTGCTGAACTGTCCTGTATGGAAACCGCAAGCGTTAACGACTAAAATTCCTCTTTTACTGAATAGTGTCAGCTATTAATATCACTGTGGCAGTATCTGAAATGGGATCATCATCCTAGATACATATTGATGCAAGTCTCTTAACCGGGCCATGTTTCCCCCCCGATTTTGCCCCTAATTTTTAGTCATGGCCAATTCCCACCCGTCAGGCAGCTCTCCCTTATCACATGACAGCTACCATCATGGAGGACGAAGACCATCACGTGCTTTCTCTGTTCATCTGAGGCACATGACACCAGCCAACTGTATCTTTTCGAACTCCTGCTCATGCCACGTCAGGGGGCGTCATAACACACTCGGAGGAAAGCGCTATCTGCCCACTTCCGTGTACATGAGCTCTCAGACATCCATGATTGTCTAGTGCTGCTGTGATTGATACGGTAGAGAGAGTATGCCATCCCTCCTTCCCTGAGAGCACAGGCCAATTTTGCTCTCTTGGACTCCTGACCACGGATGGCTGTGGCATCATCAGGATTCATCAGGAACTTGCGATCTCTGGATGATAGGATGAACGATATTTTCTGTTATAACTGGGCTGTTTATAAAACCATCATAATTTCCCCAACCAAAAAATGTAATACCAGCCATGGCAGTGTTTAACAACATTTAATGTCAAGTTGTAAGCAAGTACCATGATAAAAACATATGGTTATTTTCATGGGTTTTAGGGTTATAATTCTGTGAATACTGTGTCCCACCTAGAAACATATAATGAGGAGTTTAAATCTTACAGAGGAGCCCTTGTTTTTCTTGGCGTCATCCCCCTTTCCATCTTCGCCATCATCTGAGTCACCATCGCTGTCTGGGGCAGGCAGTTCTGGATCCAGTGGAGGTTCATACAAAGCTGTGTTTAATGGCAGGTAGCGCAGCTCATTTGGAGAATACCTGCAAACACAAACAGGAGAGGGGGGGAAGAAGAAAAAACAAAACAAAAACGTTTACAGGTCAACGTTAGCTGAGTTAGCACCTTGGGCTAATGTTTACAGCACTGGGTGCACAGGGAGGCTACACAGTCACTGTCACTTCTCTGATTAGGCTTAATCAATGCAACTACAGACACAATAAGGAGCCAATTTATTAATAAGGTTATCATCACACCTTTTGTAGTATTCCTGGAACTGTCCTGGGATGAGGGCAACTGGGTAGGGCCCAGTCTTTGTCCTTTCTGGTGGGAGGGCTTTGTATTTCCCTTGAGGTACCTGAATTATCTGCATGGAAAAAGGACAAGCTGCTTGTGACACCAAAACAAGACAAACCAAATTTACAGAGATGCAAAATTTTAGTTCAACATATTCGCTAAAGAAAGGCAGGGACATAATTTGCAATATAAACCTCTAAAAGCATCTTAGCTCAGAAAAAAAAAAATAATCGGAAGAGCACAATCATATACAAAAGCCTAGATCCCACGACTTATTAAAAAAAATAATACTACTACTACTACTAACAATAATAATAAAATCTAAATGTATGATTGTATTGCTGACACAGGAATAAAGAAAACCAGTTCCATAGCTTGTATGTGATCAAAGCGAATCAGACGCTGGATGACAGTTTTGCATCACTCAACTCTTTCCAATATGTTGTTCTAACCAATAACTATTACTACTAAATAGTATTATATAAATATTATGAATACTATCAAGTTATTATGATGAATAACCATTGAAAATAACGATTCATCCTGAATTTGCTGAACGACACAAATT
The DNA here is from genome assembly GCA_028570945.1 of Gogo arcuatus. Lineage (NCBI taxonomy): Eukaryota > Metazoa > Chordata > Actinopteri > Siluriformes > Anchariidae > Gogo > Gogo arcuatus. The sequence continues at coordinate 9,575,412 of JAOTRR010000043.1, read as the reverse complement.
CTTGTGCAGGAGTACATATTCTGTGCACAGCAAATACTTCCTGTTTTAAAACTCGCACACACTAGCCCCACGCTAACGACGGCTCTGTGGCAGTGCACATGCTGCTGTCTGTCATTGGAAGCTGATCTGTGTAGTTTTGATTATAATGCAATTAAAGTCTGATCTACATATTGTTTTGTACAGAACCAAGACAGACCTCTAATCACGTCTTTCCAATGAAACCACTGTAGCAGTCCCTCTACAGTTCAGCACATAATCAGGTGTTCATCTTGTATCTGAATGAAAAGTTTCAGACATGTGGATGTGATCAGCGCATTTCACTCTGCTGTGTCTTACATGTGTTTGAAGATCAAAGTAGGCTCTTCTTTCCTCCATGCGCTCTCTGTTGAAGTTACTGTTGAATTCTGCTGCTTTTTTAGCAGCTTTCTTGATGTACTCTGGTACTTTGCTGGCTTCAACCTTTTGAGGATTTTGCTGCTGCATTTGCTACAGAGTCAAAGATACAAAAATGTATTTAAGTAAATAAAAAAGCAGGCTGGAATATAAATAAAAGTACAAACAACGATTAATGAATTAATACTCTATAATACTTTACAATATGAAGAGGTAAGGCATTTATTTCTTCTAACTGATTGGAAGCAAATGAGTGACGGTCATACGATTTATCCTTGTTACTCGGTTGTGAAGTTGTTGAGCCGGCTAGTGACTAATAGGATGGTTGGCGTGTTTCTCTGCATCTTACTATTTTATATCAGGCAAGAGTGAGTGAGTGATTAAAGCTGTGTGCTAGCCCTGTATTTGTAACTTAAAGTAGTCCTAATAGTCACTGTCCCCTGCCTAACATTTTTTTGACAGGCTGGAGAAAAATAAATAAATAAATAATACACAGATTAGATTAAAAAACAACAACAGATAGAACACACTGATCAGATAATAAATTACACACACACACACACACACACACACACACACACACCAGTAGCAACCAGAAGTGATTGTTTTGTTCTCAACATTGTATTTTGGCTAGCTAGCTAAAGTTAGTGGTCTACTGGCATAGATTCACAGAGCCATCACCGATACAGATTGATGCGAGATTACACAGAATCATGTGAGAATACACCGGAGTAACCGACAACTTCTGATCTTTCAACAGGAACTCAGTAACTGACAATCATAATGTTGTGCACAATAATGTTTTATTCACATTTAATTATTCACATTTAATTATTGCCTCAGAGTCAAACATGTCTGACACATCCCAAACTGCATTCTCCTGTACCAAACAGTTTTGTCTGCACACCACTGGTGTAATTACTATTTTGACATACTACTACTTGGTCCGCAGCACTGAATTCTTTCTCACTCTGTGCACTCGCAGCTGAGAGATTAATCTGCATCAGCAGTAAATAACGTGGCATATCCCACACTATCATATGCTCTGAAACATGTAGCCTGCAATATCATACGTCTACCAGAGAGCAGTAGAATTCAAAAATCTTGCATCCTGTAGCTTTAAAACATTTCAGTTGAATAAACTTAAACTGAAATTTGTCTATTTATAAAACTAATATGTTACTTACAGCACTCAGAGTGCTTACTGAGTACTCTTTGGTGATCCTCTGCCGCTCTCGCTCTTGAAGTATAACGGAGTACTCTGCATGTTTAGCTGGATACTCCTTAATCATCAGGTCAATAACCTCGTCACTGCGTAAAGCCGTAAGCCCTAGTAGAAACAAAACAATCGTATAAGCGCAGGCACCAGATATTAGACCAGCTCTTTTAATTAATGATCTGAGGACAATTTTAAATGCATGCACATTTAAATTACAAATTTATACTGGACATGCAGGTTGGGCATTATGCAAAAAAAAAATAAATAAATAAATAAAAAATAAAAAAAAATTTGCATCACTATACTTGAAGACATCCTCACAATATACTTATCACAATATGTATATTTTGATATGCAGATAGATCAACAAAACTGTAAAACCACATAATAAAATTGATCAATTCAGGGATTTTTTTTTTTTTTTTTACAAATTCTATATTTACAAATAAAATAACTAAGGAAGAGATCAGTTGAGATCAGTTTAGAATGATGGTAACATCAAAATATCATTATCAGACTGTAATATTGCTCCGACCTGCTTGAAAATACTTTGAAATTTATTACACCTACATGTTGAGGAAGAGCTTAAAGCTTACCTAATGTACACTGTGTCTCTGTGATGACATTCTGTTCTCTAAGATAAAGTTTTTCCTTGTGAGATAAGTCTCTCCTTTCCAGGTCTAGAAGAGAGAGTGTGCATGCACACACATACACAGGTAGATATTCAGTGCAAGATCAGTTACTCTGCCATCAGAGTACCCGAATCAACCAAGAAGTAATTTGACTTTTCACAATTACCGTACCTTATTTGATAAAGGCTATGCCCACATTAATGTGTTTTAGTTTTAAAACGGTGTTTTAAGACGAAAACGATCTCCATCCATATGAGCGTTTTAGTTCCGTATCAGAAATAACCTCCATCCATACTAACACACCTGAAAACGCAGATCACATGACCATTCACGTACACTGGGCATGCGCATGCCGGTATAAACAGCTGATGCCTCTTTTGTTCCTGAAAAGGGTCCCGTGACGGGTGTGACGAATCAGGGCAGGATACGTCGTGACTGATAAGACCCAATCAGGAAGCGAACGTGGGTGTCTGAATCATTGTTTCAAAACATCTCCCTTGTTGCCTGTCTACACTAAGACACTACCCTGGAGTATTCAAACTGAAACAAGACAGCAGTGTTTTCAAAAGTCTCCATTTTTGGGTCTTGAAAACTCCAGAGTACCATGGATGCCAGGCGTAAACAAAGCAAAACTGATGCATTTTAAAACTAAAACGTACTAATGTGGACATAGCCAAAGTCTGTGCCAGTGTTACATTTTATGACACTAACTTTATTTTATTTCATTTGGGGAGGCAGTTTTTCAAGCACATCAGATTGTTTTCATGTGAGCATTCTTTAGTCAGGAATTTGAAGAGGTGTGTATTTATGGACACTGAGGGCTGATTTCTTCAGCAGGCCACGCAAGTGCATTTATAGTTAGAAAAAAATAAAAAATAAATAAATAAAAAAAACAAAAGACAGGATGTACTTCTTACTTACTAGCTTATAATATCCGAGATGTTCCGGAAAATGTTCTTTAAAATGTATTTAAGGCATTTAAGGGAAAAACAAGTGCATGTGCATTAATTAACAGTTGCTCTAGAAATATACATTCTGTTCTGCACATGGCTTTTTTTGGGGTATTAACACAGGCTCACATGCTGTGCTCATACAGCTGCAAATCAGGTAGGGGACATGGCTTGGGTAGCTTTTGTTGTGTATTTAAAATGTTATGAGAGCCAAAAAAACAGAACATGGAAATTGATACTTGATTGATAACTGATATTGATAACTCTACCGCAATGCTACAAGCACTTAATGCCTTTCATGCCTTCTAGTGTGGACCTTGTAAATCTGTGTTATGATGGTTAGCTTGGATGAGGACAGAGTTCCTGATTTGTGGAGGACCAGATTTCAGTTGTTTTATTGTGCACCTGAGTGTGTGTGGAGTGTTCAAACTGGTTACAACAGACAGAACTAAAAGAAAAGAAAATGTATGTTTGGTCTGCACTGAATGAGGTAGGTGTGAAAGCCCCATTAAACATCACAATACAAACAGTGGATATCAGCCATTCCATGTAATACCATTCAGGAGCAGGAAACAAGGTAATGTATGTGTGGAGGATGCAGTTTTTGGTAATACCTGGATATTTCCGCTTAAAGGAGGTGACTCCTAAATACTCGCTGACTTGTTCTTGCAACATATAATACTCTCCCGTATCATCTGGGGGCCATTTGTACTCAGTCAGATTCTCAGCAGGAAAATACGTCGGTCTGTAACACATGGAAGAGTTCATATCAGGGGGAAGAGAAGTTAAGCACTGCACAATAAAAAAAAAAAAATGTATGAGGGTGGTTTTGAACATTTCTTATATAAATGTGGAAACAGCAAAATTACCCAAAAAGCCACAAAGACTTTTCAGTAATCTCTAAATAGACCTGCCTGTGTGGCTTCTCACAATGTATGCGAAGGTCTGGGCAAGAATACATCTGAGTATTTTGATCGAGAACACAAAATGTAAATATATCTATCGTAATTACAGCAGTATTTCTTGCTCAAACCCTGTAAGGAATTTTTTTTTTCTTAGGAATTTTTAGCCGTCATTTGTCACATGTACCTTTAGAGCACAGTGAAATTCTTTCTCTGCATTTAACC
>JAOTRR010000043.1:9532097-9542355 GCA_028570945.1 Gogo arcuatus | reverse complement strand
GATGTTGATATGTGGCTTGGTGGAGGTATGCACTCTACTGAGTGCCCTTCTAGTTCATTATTCATCTAAAAGAAACCGGTTCACTAAAATGATGAGATTTTGTACTTTTAAGCAGTCTGTCAACATTTGCCTTTCAAAATAAAGGGGGGAGAAACAAAACAGGACGTTTATATAAACTGTGTTAAATAATAGCCTACATACATTACAATGTAAATGGTCTCCATTTAAAATAAAAAGAAAATGTCTTTGACCAGATGGTGGCATCCAAATAATGCTGATGGATGACGTTCATTGTGATTTACAGTTAACTACTGTCAAGTATGCTAACAATAATGAAGTGTGCAACATTTTTTGTATGACAGACATAAATCGCAATAAGCGGAACTTAGCAGTGTTTTATTTGTTGTCAGACTAAGCAGTGATGATTAAATGAACATTTTGAGAATACCCCTGATTTAAAGTGATCAGCGAGGAATTTGGACCGGACCTGTTTAACATCTCTGTCAGATGTGAAAAAGCCTGATCAAAGCCACTCTTAATCCTCAGTGTTCTTAAAAAGGAAACTGATAAAGGCTTCGTCCCGAAAAGCAGAATAAAGTTCCATATACTATTCATTGTATTGTGACGTGGGCTACTATTTAGTAGGATAGTGTGCGGTTTGGGACGGAGCCAGAGCCAGGAGCACTGCCCACCTTTGCTCCTGATTACACGTCTTGCACAGTAAAGGACCACTTCAGACCCATTTGCTGTTGAGTAACAGATTCAGTTATAGTTACTACAGTGGTGCTATCAATGCCATTCATTTTCGGCTATTGTAAAGTTGAATATTTCCATCAGGTAATGGATCAGTTGAAAAAGTTCGGGTGTCTAAAGCAATGCTTTTATATTGAATAACGGGGTCCAGCTACTGTAGTGTGTGTCGTGGTGGATGAGAGTGCTTAGTGCGATAGGATCTTATCTAAAGTAGCCGTGGGATTTTGGACGCAGCCTGAAAGTCGTGGAGCCTGCAGTCGAATGGGGTGCGAAGTGACGTCATCGCTTCCGCCCTGCTCGCGCTGTGTGCCTGCTCGCTTTCTCTGCTGCACAATCCAACATGGAGTAATGAGAGATGGGGCTCGTACGGGGCCACCCTCAGCAACATCAACCGCGCGTTTAGCACCACAGCCAGGTCGGAATACATGCAAATGCTCCAAAACAAACCTTACGGAAAATATATATAAATAAATAACCAAGGCTTATTCACTTGTGTCTGCGGATTTGGTGTCATTCACCATTTTCATCAGCAACTGGTTAGCTCCGGAGGAGAAAATAAAAAGAGCCGAAAAGCCATCAGGAACGGAGGGACGACGAGAACAAAAACAAACCGAATACGAAAAAAAGGGCTAAACAAGAGACACTAGTAGTGCGATATGTGAGGGATTTATTTAGGGGGGAAAGGGTGGCAAGAAAAAATGACGAGCGAAAAGAGTGCACCCGTTGTGGGATTTTGTGCTAGGTGAAACGAGAAAATGATTGAAGAAACACACCCAAACGAGTAAGTACATGGTGAATAATCTTATTTTTCTCTTCTATGCTCATTTCCCAGTTTTTCCCCCTCTTTCTTTCTTTGCACACGTTTGTTTGTGGTGCATCTACTCCGTGAATGTGAATGTGATTGGATCGTAGGTGCGACTGGGAAAAGTTTAAGAAACTATTGTCGGGTTAAATGTTTTGGATTGACAGAAGGCGATGAAAAGCGGGGGGACTGGGCCCTCTCTCTTTCAGAGGGGAGGGAAGAAAGAGAGTGAGTGAGTGGGGCGTTTCGGAAACATTTTCAACTAAAGGCATTTACTAATCTTCCTAAAAACGCCACTCTGTTTCGTGTACGTCTCAGAGCACAACACGAGCTATTCGTACACATTTACCCTTATACATTAGGGATCAGCTTTATTTCCCCGCAGTTTATGTGGCGTTTTGCACGCTGATGCATATGCAGCACACTGAAAAGACCAGTTGAGCTGAATGATATTAGTGCATCCGCCATTTGTTTTTTTTTTTTCCTCTCCCCCATCTTTTGAATCGCACTCATTTGCATACAGTGCTTCATTCATAAAAAAGTCTTGTTGCCATTTGCGTTTCTGCAATGCAACACAGTTTATGCATGTGTAACACACACTATATAAAGCATGTTTAAGTGACATGTATTTGCTTATCTAGTGTCCAATAAACCTCGGTCAAATTTGACAAAGCTCATGTGTAAAGTGTTTTTTTTTTATTTGCTTTAATAAACTAAAAGTATCCTGTTTCTTTACCTGGATTTTAAGGAACAATATCATTTATTGTTTTTACATGTGCAGGGGTTGTAGGCACGGCTCGTAGACGTTTACTTCTAAGCCATGTTTTTGTTTATAAACTACTCGTAAGGCCTTTATGAACTTTATACTGGTTTACCTGTCTCGCGCATATAGCACGCAACGCAACTATCGCGAGAACATATGGCTGTTTCAAAAAAACATAAGAAAAGGCAAAACCGAGGCCTCAGTGTTGAACGAAAGCAGTTTTGTCACACGGAAGAGGGCAGAGGGCTTTTTTTCTGGGGTCGCACGACGCTGCTTTCATTCATAAAAGAGCTGAACCAACAGGGCGCCCGCGTGTGCAGAGCCAGAACGGCGGCACGTCCACATTCATGCACGAGCGCTGCTAAATACTGCGACAGGCTGGAGAACTATTTTGCCTGCTACTTAGTACAACAGTATACGGTTTTAGACCGGGGTTTATTTTCTGAAGCGAAAAACACACTGTTTAAAATATAACGCACCTAAATATCACATCCAATCTCTCTGTCCTTTTTCTTTATTCTTTGAGCATTGCAAACAAGCAGTTAATTGAAAGCAGTAAGCTAGCTTCCCGTCTGCTGGCTGTGGGAAAGCTGTAGGATAAAGGTTAGCTCCGAGTGTTGTGCTAGCCAGGAGCTGTATGATAGCTACATCAGTTAGCACTGAACTAACATTAGTATTATTATTATTATTATTATTATTATTATTATTATTATTATTATTATTTTAAATAAGCGTTAAACTTTATTTTTAACTTCTTGTGACATTAAAATTGGGTTGTATATCTTACCACATGATGTCATACAGTTGAGCATGGCAACAACCAAAAAAAAATACACACTGGCTAGCCATGTCATTTGTGTTCATCCTGGCAGCATTTCTACAATACAAATATGTGCTTGGATTGGCAGATAGGAAGACCACGATGAAGAAATGACATTCAGCTAAAGGTCAACGCAGCCATGGGCAATCCAGCACAGCAAGAATCGATTTCACATCCTCATTTTCACTGTGACTCACAGGGCCAGGCTCTGCTTTCATTTAAATTCTAACTTTTTACAGCTGTACAAACTTTGTGCGTGTACTAAATAGCCTTGATGAATGCTCCTTAATAATATAAAACCTGTATAAGGACTAATAGGCTACAGTATACACCAGTCTAACAGAAATATGGATATGGACTTAAATGCAATCCCTTCTACAGGTTTTGAGACATTAATGTACACCTCAGACAGTAGGGTACAGTTCAGGACTTACTTTGACACACCATGATTACTTTCAACCAGTTACTTCATGTCAGCATAGTTTTTAATACATGCTACTAGTGTTTGACATCTCTGCCACATAAAGAACACAGTGGAAGGTAGTTTAAGAAGCGATAAGCGTTATGCCGCTATCATTGATCTAAGATGTGGACTGATGACATGGCTGCTGTGCATTTTTTTTTTGTTGTTGTTGACTTCCAGTTGAGCAAGAGTAGGTTTACTCAAATCGGCTTATGTTCTAAATGAGAACATAATGTGTTAAAGTTGGCATTTCCTACAAATAGCCTTTATTTCTTGGTGGAATTAGATCTGAGTTAATGCTGTCCTGAAGTGTTTTGAAATGTTTACTTGTGCTTCCAGTTGCCTGATGAAAACACATGGCTGAGAGAAGTCAGAGCACTGACCAGTCCCACTCTGCTTTTTTGCTGACTATCGCCAGAGTACATTTGAAAGGTTTTCACCCTCCTAATAATTGAATCTGCATTCAACCTTTTATTAAAAATGAAACAAAATGAGGCATTGCATGTTCTTTAGTTCCAAATCATTTCAGAATGATGCACTCATTTTCACCCATATTTTCACACACACATTGATTCATGCAGCATCCTTTTGCTCATTTGTTAAAATAATACCCTGATTGTTTGAGTACAAAAATCCATGTAGTTTTAGCTGTTCATAACTCATTTTTATACAACTACATTACTTTTTGAGTTATGACTTCATACATTTTTATTTACATGCGATCATACAATTTATTGACGTTAGAGGATATTTAGTTTACATCAAATAGTCTGATAAAGCCATGTAATGGTTGATTTTATACTTAAAGACCATGTGAGTCAGCACTGTAAAAAGCATATGGAATGAATCTTGACCTCTGAAGGCAGTGCTTGGTGTGTAGGAAGTGTAAAGTAAGATTTCTTAATGATACAAAAAAGTGTAAAGCGTACAATGAGCGGAACAGTTCTTTAAAGTGGTGAAAGAGGTTTTAGACCACTATCACTCATCTGAATAGTGGATCCTTATGATCTCACATTGTTCTGTAGGTCAATGTTTAATTCCTGTTGTGTAGAACAGCGGAAAACACCAAATGTTCTTTGCCCAGCCAGTCAGGCTGTTAATTTTTAATTTGATTATTTCCTCTCACTTTATTGGTCAAGTTGAGTAGTAAAATGTGATGGTTTATTTGTGTAGGCCACTCCGCTGCTGTAAAACAGGCCTGTCCAAACAGGGCCCTCACTCTCACACAGAATGAGTGCCTTGTCATTTTTCCCTCCACCCTTTTGCCACAGTCTGTGCTGGGAGGGAGCACTGATAGTCCTTCAGTTATGTCCCAGACAGGAAACCATTATCTCTGCTTTATTGAACCTGTTGTTCCTTTACAATTGACGACATGCCCGTCTTTTAAAGCCTTGCCACAGCAAACGAGGCCCTTTTCATTTCAACACTCATATGGTAATGTGTGTGTGGCCTCTGGAAGCAACTGCACAGGCATCCTGCTTAGTCCATTTCTATAACTGTCCATTCGAAAATAAGTCCAGGGTCAGTAAGAGCAGTTAACACCTTCCCTAGATAATAGATTGAGGTATTATTTAAGTTTGTGTTGGCCAACATGCAGTGTATGGCCTAAATCTGTAAGCTGAAAAGCAGCTAATTTTGAAGATCACGTCTGCTCAGTGAAAAACAGCATTTCATGCTGCACATAGTGTAGGACAAAATGTAATCCTTTGCTTTTGTTATATCAACATGGAAGTGCAGCGCATTTAAATGATCAGTGTCAATATTTAATTTTTATATTTCCATTAGAAATGTGTTTATAAAAATTTGGCTTTTTTGTGTGTGGGGTTTTTTTTAACTCAAACTTGTATACTTCTACATTTTTAACCTTTAATTTCTCATCTGCAGAATGAAATACACTAATGTGCTATGAGTTTCATAATAGAAACCCTCTATAACTAGTCTAGTTGTGTTAAATTGCGTTTGACTATATTTGTTTAGGACCAAACTTGGTCTCCGTGTCAGCCTTTTCTGAAATTATTCTGCACTCAGTTACTTTGGGAATTGAAATAGAGCAATGCTACTGTCTGCCTGCTTCTAATGTTTAACTGCATGGAATGTACACAATGGTGCATCTGCTGTGGAAAAAGGATACACTGCATGTTATAAATGCAGAAAATAATAGCAGATAGATTTCTGAAGGTGTGTGTTTGTTTACCTCTCTCGTGCTGCTTGGTTGGTGGTGTGAGTGGGCCAGGCAGGGTTAGTGAAGCCTTATCTAAGGAAGTAACAGTCTGCCCTTATCAGTTTTGGTACAACTGTTCAACCCACCTGCCAAGAAGGGCGGAAGCCACTATGCCTGAGGCTTTCCACCCCCCCTTTGCCTGTGGTTTTAGAGTCTCTTTTCATGTGTGGTGATGATGCAGAACTTTGACTCCAATCAGAAACTGCCTATTTCTAGAGCAGAAAACTTTAGGAAGGTATTTTCGAGCCCGTGCACTGTGAGAATGGCACAGCAAATATGGATTCTGGTTACGGCTATTTAGAAAATGGCAAAGCCTATCAGGTAGTTTATGAGCACAACATACTAATTAAATATTCACCAGGAAAAATTGCTGTATCAGAAAGCATCTCCACCATGTGGATTTACAACTGTTTGAATGTACAAACTCCGTTATCATCCACACCCAGCACAATGCTGTGTTCAGTTAAGATGAACACAGTTGGCCAACTTTGTTGTGGAAGTGTACTTGTACAGGTTTTGGGGCTGAAGTCATGTTACTGTGATATGCGACTTGGGTTATGTCCTATTATTCTGTGTCCCAAGTATCTTTCATGCTGGAGTGTCATAGGAAATACAGTTGTCGTGGATGTGAAGATAATGAAAGACATTTTAAGTGAAAAGTGAAAAATATATAACCATGGTGAAGTGCAAAGGTACATGCTGTTAGTAAATACTTGAAATTTTATACTTGAAAAAATTGTCACTCCTTTATAATGGGACCTGTGTGTGTGTGTGTGTGTGTGTGTTTTTTTGATAAGCAGCTACTTCATTTCAGGAACCAAACAGTAGAAATGACCTGAACAAATGTGTTATAGTCTTGCTGATTTCTGTGATCTCTGATTGCGTCAGTTTGCAGGTTTAAATAAAACGCAAACCTGCAGCAGCCCCACTGTTGAACCATCAGGTCTGTGCTCTGTGGCCACAAATTATATAACAGACTTTAAAAGCTGTTTCCTCCCTTTCTAACATTTGCTGTTCCAGTTTATCTGTGGAGTGTTAGGGCCCTTTTATGCTTCTATTTGAACAGGCATCCGATGCCTTCGCAGCTTTGGAAAGGTTCTTGGGAGGGCACAGACTGCAGCAGGAAAAGTGGCTCTCTGAAGCGGAATCGTCCAAATCGCCTGCTTACCTCCACTGTGACTATATGCTGTTTGAATGAATGGAGGGTTGGAAGCTCCTACATCATATCTCGCACAATTTCCTTGCTTATGCTGCATTTGTGGTGCCTTGTAAGTGGTAATTTGCAAGTTGTAATGACGACATTTATCACCTCGGCGCATTTGATATGCTCTGTCAGAGCATATAAAGCTCATAAAAAGCTTCTTTAACTGCACTTTAACAGTTACAGGCCTGAGTGGCTATTGGTAGTGTTCTGCTGAAATTGCAGTACAGCAAGAACAGCAGACAATAGCAAGTAGTGTTAGCAAAAAGCTAACCGGCTAACGTTAGTGATAACACTAACTTCTCAAAACAGTGATTTATTATTATGGTCAATGTTATAGATTTAACGAAGGACTGTGTCTGTATATTAACTGATCTAAAGCCAATACTGCTATAAGCTAATTTGAAATTAGAGAAGGGGTACTCCATACTGTTCAGTGTGTGAAGCCATATTGGTTTGGTGTCGCTCCGTAAACAGGGAAGGAACTGGTAGTTAAGAAGACTACCCTAAATTGACGAGTTGAAATTTCCAGGTGAGAGGGAGTTTCCGGTGATTTTAACTGGTTCTGTGCAGGGAATTACAAGCTGCAACCTCACATCAGTCAGCAATGTGGAGCTGTTTATCTGGAACAAGTGGTTAGTTACTTAGATTGCCTTGTCACCGGCAAGCTACATTTAAAAATTACATTTAAACCATAATAGGGGACAAGCTGGAGATACGAGTATCCTGCTTTAATTGAGCTCTGACAAAAGTTCAGAATCCCTCAATAAATGTTTTCCACCAGTCAATGCGATAATGTATAATCTTCCTCAGATGAAGCCACAGCAAATACAGAAACATAACACTGCCATTTAATTTAAACAAACGACAATAAAATGTGCACTTTCACATATCATACCTTGCTGTTTACTGCCCGGATTCATTAGCTCTGTTTACACAGAAATCCCGCAATGTTGCCGTAAAGAAGATCTCTCAATATTCCGACTTTGGTTGTTTATGCCGAACGAAATAAAGCTGGCACAAGGCCGCTCAAGTGTGTGTTTTTACACAGCGTGCTGGCGTTCCTCAACCAGAGGTGTGACATGTGATACAGTGGAGCTTCGGTGTATACGGTGACGTATAACATGCTACACGTCGGAAATACGAATACCCCGAGCATACTGGTGTTGCTCTCAAAACAATAACAGCATTTGAACTGAGTGAGGTGCTTTTGTTAGCTGTGCACATTTATACCACTTTTCAAACGCAAGCAAAGTTTCTGTGCGATCAGAAATGTGTTGGGGGATAAAGTGAAGAGAATTAGGAAGCGATTTGAGGCAGAACGGCACACGGACCCTGGATGCCGTAGACGGAGATGTTTGAATTCGTGCTGGTCTCCGAAAGAAGAATGTCAATGTCAAAAACGTCACAGCCCTGTGTGTTCCTACTCTTCTGAAAGGCTACGAAAGCTCATGGCTTTCTGAAGTTTGTGTTGGATGTCTCTCAAAAGCAGTTCTAACCAGTTCTTAATGTTGGAGATCTTGTGTTGTGGTGACACATGGAGCTTGACATAATAAGAAGTAATGCACAGTATTAAGGTTTATATCAAGGAAATGATACTAACAAAAATGTCCTTCAGCTAATAAAATTCAGTTTTATTGCATTATACATTGACACTACTGCATATGTAGCTGTTGGGGGACCAATACACAGTAAGTACGAACGCTGAGTTACATTTTATTTTCAGGGCACTGCATGGAGTGGCAGAATATGTGTTTAAAGTGCACATTTTGCAGGACTGTCTTGGGTGGGTAAGGTTTCTAGCTTAGTAAAGTGGTTCTAAAGGGAACCATTTCAGTACAATCAACCCACCCCAAGATATACCTACATACGTGTGTACTACATACTGTAGCTACAGTGTGGTGATTTTGGCGATTATGCAACATAACTACATCGACCATGTTGCATGGCCATTAACTAGCATAGAGAAGACATATTTGATAGCATGGTAGCTGTTCCAAATAGGCATGGCACAGTGCCATTTATTTTCTGACACTGATACTATTAAATAAAGCACTTCATTGAAGATGGTCATCTAAAAATAACTCGCACTCGTAGCCATCAGCTACAAATGCGTAGCCATGACAAAACTGCTGCTTTTTTATTCAAAGAAATATAAAAAAACCCCATAAATATTACATTTAACATGGTCATTGTTAATCCTATAAAATGACAGCTCTGGAATTAATACGCATAACTAGTAGAAGAGTTCTGCCGTCATGTTTCAACACTAATGATTAACTAGAAAGGTTTGAATACTTTAAACTTTGCATGGCTTGATGTTAATAGTGTACTTTTGTTCAGTTTCTTACATCATTACCTTTGCTAACTGTGTTGGAGGAGGTTATGTTTTTGCCTCTGTTTGTTTGTTTATCTTTTCCCAATGTAACTCAAAGTATTGAATGGATTTTGATGAAATTTTGAGGAAAGGTGAGCCATAGGCCAAGGAACAATTGTTTACGTTTTGATGCAAATCCGGATATGTATGTGGATCCAGGATATTTTTTTTTTTTTGTCTGTTCCGAACATAACTCAAAAAGTAGTGGATGGGTTTTGATGAAATTTGGTATACAGCATTAGTATTATCCTAGGTTCAAGTGATTTGGTTTTGATGTTGATATGTGGCTTGGCAGAGATATGCACTCTACCGAGTGCCCTTCTAGGTTTTCTATGCAGTTGCTGGCACACTGGTGTCCATTTTGAGTCTTAAAAAAAACGCGCAGCATCACAGATAGTAACGGAGTGGCACAGTTTTCCTGCTCATTTTACTGTTGTCATGGGGATCAGAGGAAAGTGTGACATCTTAATTGACACAGTGATCCACCAGCTACATATAACTTTTATTTGCATGACCATGTATATTTTGCAGAGATTAGGTGTGATCATCCTCAAAGTATCCTTAAAACAGATTTACATTTTCTTGTATGCTATGTTTATCATTACTAAGACAATGGGAAGGTGTTAGTCTGAAGCCTTGGCTACTATTCTTGTGACATACTTTATATAGTAGCTTTGTTACACTGTGCTACAAGCAATTCTGTGATATCTCAGGCTGGATTTGTTAGAGATTCAGATCAGGTTGGTTCTTTGTTTTTCCCCCAATATTAACCCTTTTCAACCAACAGGGAACGGGTTCTGTTCTTGTTCGCGCACCAAATTTTGAACCGTTCAGAGCATTTCGACCAAAAATAAATTG
>JAOTRR010000043.1:9393078-9406334 GCA_028570945.1 Gogo arcuatus | reverse complement strand
TTTGACCCTTCTGAAACACAGTAACATCTTTTCCACAACCACAGGATACGTCTTCCGACATGTTTTTTTTAAGAAATGAGAAGCTACTCACTGCATCAGTTAGGGTTAAAAGACTTGTTGCCGGCTGAAACATATTAATCACTGCAGTAATTATCCAATCAAAGGGTTCTTAAGCTTTTACTTATTTAAATCCAAATAACAACTTTTTTTTTGCCCAGGCAGTGTATAATGGACCTGAAATATATTTGTCATTTACATTTATCAAAACCACACATAAAGTTATAGTATTTTAAATTCTGGTTGCCACCAAAAGTGAAAAGGGAAAAAAATGTATTTAAAGATTGCATTCAAACTGTAGTGCAGGAGTATCACATTTTGACAGGAAATGTTGGCAGCTCATAACAAACTGAATTGATTAGGCCTCTCTTTGATTCACTATGCCACATAGCTGATCAAGCCAAAAGCTTGATGAAAGCATGATTTTCACTGTATGAGAAAATCACACTCAGCTAGCAAGGTTTTAGGCATCTTTTGGTAGCTTGTTTTTACCATCATGTTTGTTAATTTGGC
This sequence comes from Gogo arcuatus, assembly GCA_028570945.1. Classification (NCBI taxonomy): domain Eukaryota; kingdom Metazoa; phylum Chordata; class Actinopteri; order Siluriformes; family Anchariidae; genus Gogo; species Gogo arcuatus. The sequence goes on along the minus strand of JAOTRR010000043.1, from coordinate 9,405,764 downwards.
CTCTAGTTTAACAGGTAAGAGCCAACTTGCACATCGAATCACCCAGTCTTGTGGCAGCAGTGCAATGCATAAAATCATATGGATACAGGTCAAGTGCTTCAGTTAATGTTAACATTAAACATGGGAATGTGATCAAGGTGACTTTGACTGTGGCATAGTTGTTGGTGCCAGATGGGTTGGTTGAGTATTTCAGAAACTGCTGATCTTCCGGAAGCAAAAAACTGAAAGCATCCAGTGAGTGGCAGCTGTGTGGGTGGAATGCCTTGTTGATGAGAGTGGTCAAAAGAGAACAAGACAGGTGAGTTGAGTACATGTTCCTAATAAAGTGGACAGTGAGTGTATGTTGTATGCAAATAAATAAAATTTTGGCAAAGCCAGATTTTTTATATCTTTAGGTTTTAAAAAAAAAATCTGATTATGTTTTTCCCCAGGCCAACACACCTATGTCATATATGAGTAACAGAAATTATGTATACATTAGTTTTAGATATTTTAAAAAGTTTGCATTTATTATCATATAATAAAATAGATATCTATTCTGCTTCTCCAAATCCCCCAAATGCTTTCAATTAGTAAATAATATGACAAATAAACACACATGTACATATTGGGCACTTAAGCACACAGACATGGACCGTAGGGCCGGTAGGGCCCAGGCCCTACTTACTTTTGAGCATCAAACGTAAAACAAAATTCAAAACCATCAGTAGCCACATATGTCATACACTGCTTCCCTGTGTGCCCCCACACAGAAAGCAAAAAAAATCTGTTATATAAAAATGTACTGACTAATTGTATCATGTGAAGTGAATCAAATTTTCACACACTAGTGTTGCTCCCTTCATACAGTTAACATAACATTAAACTGCCTCATCATTCTTTGGTTAGCCTATCTAGTTAGCTGTTACTGAATAATGAATTGCCGAAAAATAGCAGATTTGTTTGGGCAATCATCAGATAGAGTGGCTCGTCAGAGGAACACAGGCAAACTGGCTAGCTGGAGCAGCAGCAGATATGGAGCTTTGTTCTGAGTATTCCTCAAAGGGCTCATGGTTGACTGGAGTGACAGCAGTTCCCTGTCCAAATTTTGTTGGCATTGCCCCCCAAAAATCAGTTATTTTTAATAAAGCTTTTAATGCCAATTAAACCCTGATTGTCTAAATGTCACCCTTTGTCATCCATTTCACTTGCATCATTATCTGAAAGATGCTCATTATTAACATTTGCAATGTTAATCCGCGGTTCCGCACCACATGCTGGTGCCAACTCTTTACAGATGATCCGGAAGTCGTTACCATTAACCGGTTTTGCGCTGCTTTTGAAACACCACTAAACATTGTGTAAACTCTTCACAACATTATTTACTCCAATGTGTAGTGAGGAAGGGGAATGAATCATTTTTATACATTTTATACTGACTACTCTCCCTTCTCACTGTCCTTTCCTCTCATGTGCAATGTGTCTTTTAGTTGAACCAGTTGCTAATGAAGACGCGATTTGAAACAAACGTTCCAATTTACATGACTGTTCTATGAGCCAATCAAATTTCACTGAAAATGTTTAATTTTGTTGGTTGGGGGGGCTGATGGGCCCAACCAATTTGAAATATATTCCACAGTCCATGCACACAGAAAAAAAGAGGGTTCTAGTGTTTGGGAGGGAAGAGTATTGGGTTGGGTAGATTGTAAGCTTTCAGGATATTTTATTTCAGGATATTTTACATGTACATACAAAACACATTGGCTTTTAAATTTAAGAGGCACCTAGCTTTTTAAAATTAGTTGAGTAAATGAGAAATATCTCTTTCCATTCATTCATTCATTTTCTATACCGCTTATCCATTGCAGGTCATGGGTGGGCTGGAGCCAATCCCAGCTGACATTGGGTGAGAGGCAGGGTCCACCCTGGACAGGTTGCCAGTGTATCGCAGGGCTAATACAGAGAGACAGACATCCATTTGCACACAAACATTCACGCCTGTGGGCAATTTAGAGTACCCAGTTGACCTAATCTGCATGTCTTTGGACTGTGGGAGGAAACCAGAGCACCCAGAGGAAACTCATGTAGGCACATGAGAAACTCATGTAGGCTGCCCCTGTCTCTTTGCAATAAATTAAAATATTAGACTATTCATGTTTATTTCAGGGGTAATCAATTTTAGCCACGTAAATATTTGTGACAATAACAAAAAAAACAAAAAACAAAGAACCAATAACAAAAAAGAGGCAGACATAGATTTCAAAACACACTGCTGTCATGATTATTGTCACATGGTTAATAAAGCAATAAAGCATTGCCTGCTACCTATTATGCTTCCATTCTTCCCATTCTTCAAATCTGACTAAGTGTATCTGACTAGGTGGAAACTAAACAAAAACCTTTACAATCCAACCACAAATATCTAATACATTGTGGGAAAAACACTTAAAGGTTTGCATTATATTTGATAGATGATAGTTATATCATACCCTGTTAAAATTTTAATTTCTTTCACTCTGTCCAGCAATAAAACAGGCCTTGTCTTCTTTAATGAGATGTTCTGTGAAATGTTAATTACACACCAGGCTGGGAGTGTGAACTACTTCCTCGAATGATCCCATTTTTATTCTTGTAATAACAATTACTCCAGTTAAAAGTGGATTGGGGGAAAAAACGAAGCTACATTGACACTTCTCTCACTCACACTAAGAAAGCACACAGAACATGCTTATAACACCTGATTTAACTAACTCGCTGATACTAGTTCTCAGGAGTTGTGAAGTTTTGCATGCTATCTTGGAATGATACTTTCCTTATTTTCTCCCCCCCCCCCCATAAATATTAATGAATGCAATGCAATAATTAGCTTTCTGGAGACAACAAGTATGGATTGGTTCTTGCATGTCAGTGCTCTCTCCATGTGCATTAATAACAGGCATGGATTGACAGGTGATTAAAAGCATTTCTCTATTTTGGATATGTCTAAATGCAGAGTTCTTGCATGGATCTGTCCCTGCGTATGCAGCAGCTCTCAAGCACCAGCTCTGTTATGAATGCCCGTAATTGTTCAGTCGCTCTCTTGCTTTGTGCTGCCGCCAGCTGGCACCTGCTCCCCCACGCATCACATGACACTCCAGCTGTGTCCACATGTTCCCTGGGTCAGCACGTCGGCTTGGATAATGCAGACTTTTGATCAATCCCCTCTGAATTTTTTTCCCAGTGATCTCATCATATTACCACAGATTGCTACCTATTACACAGAGATACTTATTTAACGATTTAGCTACAAAAAATGCCCAGCTCTGTGGCTAATTTCCGCTGTGACATTTTGCCATACTGCTGCAGAACAGCCAGAGGACGAGCAAGGAGTAATTAATGCTAAATGGAGCCCTACACTTGGTTTGTGTGGGTGGGTGTGAATGTATGTGCGCATCTGTGTGTGGGTGTCCTTTATTCTGATGCTGTCCTCTGAGAGAAACAGTTATGTTTGTGTCTCATTGACCCAGGTGCTCTTGATCCCTCATTTATACAAAAGAGAACAAAACAGTGAGTTTAGCAAACACAGGAATTGCGGAGCATAGCACTGCTGTTTGCTGGGAAATGAGGTAATTGCTCTGTCTTGTATGTGTCTTGTACAGCCTGTTACCTCACATATATTCAAAGAGCCTTCCTTCCCTCAGAAAACTGCAACACATTCATTTATTGTGTACTGTCATTTAGAGAAGTTTGTTTTTGCAGGCATATACTGTGCATTGTTGTGTTATAAAGGGCTTTGACATTTAATGACTGTATTAGCACGATTGCACAGGCAAGCAAAATAAAGAGCAATGCACCATTTTCCTTGTATTTCATGACACCACTGCAAGGAGAAGGAGAAAAAGAAAAGTGCCCAAAGTAGTATTACTCTTCTCTCAGCAGTATGAAGTAGCACCTTTTCCCTTTGCCAAACTCAATTACACTGCTGAATGAATGATCTAAAAGCATGATTGATGTTATTGTTTCACTTGTGCTATTTGTTCCCCTGTTTTCAGTTCTTGGTGAAGACTATGTTGCTATGCTCACAAAGTTTGATGTCTAGATTTTGTGGACAGTACGGAAGAGTATTCAGCCAAGACAAAGAAGGCTTTAATCCTAATACCCCCCTCCCCTCCCTCTTTCTCTGTAAGAGGTGTTTATACTTCTACAGGGCCCAAAACCAAAGTGCAAACAGCACGCACAGAGTTATGAACTTATCTGCATTATGGAATGACTTCAAAATTTATGGAAAAGGAAGTCTAGTAGAGGTAGTAAAAATGAAATCATGACGTTTAAATATGCTGCCTATTAAATATATGAAAACAGAAGCATTCCCTGCCAGAAATAACTCCAGCCTGTAGCCTGGTGTCCAAGATGAAAATATGCTCCATTGATTGGGCAAATGGATATTTTGCCATATATCTCTCATGCTGTGGAAAATCTGGGGAATGCCTTATATATTCTGAATATTATCTATTAGAGGAGATGAAAGCTATGAAATATCTGTCAAGTAAAAAGTCCAAACGGTCAGAAAGAATTGTGTGGTTGCAGTTGCAGGCTGTTGCTGGTCTGGGGGAAGAGGCAGGCAGGAATGCCATTATTAGATATAACTCTGCATTAGTGAAAGAAAGGCACGGGAATGATTGCTTAATGATGGCACTCCTACAGGACCCAGCTGTGGTTAGGGCCAGAGGATTGGCCTTTGATGAGCTAAAGCCAGACCACTTATTGGTCTGCAATCTGCAGTGGAAGCCAGCCACCAAAACATATATGTATAATGGAAATATAATGGAATTTATAATAATTTGTTTAGCCAGAGAGAGAAACAGAGGAAATTAGAGCAGCTTGGCGCTGCTGCCTGCAGACTACATGCACCTCTGCCATAACAAGATTAGAATTTAAACTATGGGGCGAGTGGGTCTTTTCTCCCCGGCTAGATGAAATATTAAAATAGGCCATGGCTCTGCATTGGATGTCTCCCTCCCTCTCTTGCTCTCAATCTGTGCCACTCTGTCTCTAACATATGCCTGTCACTCAAAGTGATTGACACTGAACATGACTGGATCAAAGCATTCTATTTCAGCAGTTTGTTTTGCATTGTGCTGTGTTAAACATGAGCAGGTAGGATCTTGCCATCAGATTGGGTTCTTTTCTTTGCCACTTTATAAATGTTACATAGGACAGAGCTGCTGTCTGTCCTGCTCACCACATACAGTATGCATTCTGTATTTGGACAGTGACAAAATTTTAATTTTGGCTCTCTAGTCTAGCACCTAGAGTCTGAAATAAAGTAATGACATGATGGTTAATGTGTATAATCAGATCAGATGGAAATCAGATGGAAAAACAAAAGTGGGCAACTGACTGCGTAGGTTCTTTGAAATTTATATGCCATTGCCTTGTTTGTTTATGAACAAGTGAGTTAAGAAAAGGTTTAGAGTTGGATGCTATGTGACATTTCTTTTTTTTTTTTTTTCTTTTTTCTTTTTTGATTCTTCCCTGATTTTTCCCCAATTTAGTCATGGCCAGTTCCCACCCATCAGGCAGCTCTCCCCCATCACATGACAGCTAGGGCAAAGGCAATCACATGATTCCTCCAAGGCACCTGAAGTCAGCCGACCACATCTTTTTGAACTGCTGCTCATGCCATGTCATGGTGTGGTGTAAAACACTTGGAGGAAAGCACTATTCATCCACTTTCACACGCATGAGCCCATGACTGGCTATGACACAGATGGCTGTGGCATCATCGTAATTCAAACTCACAATCGATGGATGATAGGGCAAATGCTTTTCTGTTGCGCCAGAAAAGCATAGTCTGGCATGTGGTATTTCTATCTGGAGTTTCTCCTGAAGTAAGAAACCAAAAAATTGTTAATGGTAGTAGAGCTGGCCATCATGAATATTAAAAATAGTGTGTCAAAAATTACCTGTTTGGTACATTGTTGAAATACCCCAGAAGCTGGCATTTTAAGCCACTGAAACACACAACTTCACCCCTTTTCCTGAATACCCTTGTGGTGCTATGGTATTCCTTTTACATTTATCCATTTAGCAGACACTCTTATTACCTGTGGCATACTACACTATTACAAAATGACATGTGGCTACATTGGAGAAATATAATCCTTTATTTTAATCTCAGACTAAGGAAATATTTGCTGAACAAAATCATTTGTTGGTGTATCCAAATGTTATGTTCACATATTTTTAAATTTTAAATTAATTTTAAATTTTACTTAAAATTTCTGAGGTTGCTCGCTGTTACTGTACTCCAGGTAAAGCTGGCACATACACTATATGACCAAAGGTTTGTGGACACCTGATCACAACACCCATATGTGTTTTTGGACATCCCATTCCAGATTTAGTCCTCTGTTGCTGTCATAATAATCTCCACTCTTTTGGGAAGACTTTCCACTAGATTTTGGAACATGGGAATTTGCTCATTCGGCCACAAGAGCATTAGTGAGGTCAGGCATTGATATCAGGCAAGAAGGCCTGGGGCACAGTCAGCATTCCAGTTCATCCCAAAGGTGTTCAGTGGGGTTGGGGTCAGGGCTGTGTGCAGGCCACTCGAGTTCTCCTATTCCAACCTTGGCAAACCATGTCTTTATGAACATTTTTCACAGCGGCACTGTCATGCTGGAATAGGTTTTGGCCCCTTAGTTCAGTAAAGGGAAACTGTAATTCTATAGCATACAGACGTATCCTACAGAATTGAGTGCTTCCACAAAATTGTGGGAATATTTTTGGGAGGGCCTAAATATTGGTGTGATTGTTAGGTGTCCAGAAAACATTTGGCCATATACAACCCCAATTCCAAAAAAGTTGGGATACTGTGTTAAATGTAAATAAAAATTGAATCTGATATTTTTCAGAAATTTGCAGAAATTTTATTGTTTTTGAAAAATATATGCTCATTTTGAATTTTATGCTAGCAATATGTTTAAAAAATGTTGGGACAGGGGTATGTTTACTACTGTGTTGCATCACCTCTAGTTTTATAAACACTCTGTAAATGTTTGGGAACTGAGGAGACCAATTGCTGTAGTTCTCAAAGTGAAATGTTGTCTCATTCTTGTCTAATATACAATGTCAGTTGCTCAACAGTTTGGAGTCTCCTTTGTTGTATTTTGCACTGCATAATGCACCTAATGTTTTCAATGGGAGACAATTATGGACTGCAGGCAGGCCAGTTTAGCACCCAGACTCTTTTACTATGAGCTAATTTTGTACTTTTACTATGAGCTAATTTAGTAAATTTGTAATTTACTATTACAAAATGAGCATATTTTTTAAAAAAAAACCCAATAGGTTTTCTCATTTTCAACATACTATATGTTGTCTTTGTACTATTTTCAATGAAAATATACAAATAGGGTTTCCATCATTTGCAAATCATCACATTCTGTTTTTATTTACATTTTACACAGTGCCCCAACTTTTTTGGAATTGGGGTTGTAGTATAGCAAGTCAGCTATTTGACTTCTAATGAGCTAACTTGCATTGGTCACAAGTAGACACAATATTTACATTATATTTCAGTGTTTTACATATTCTCAGTGTTTTAAATAACAGTTAACTACTAATTAAATAATTACTAGCAAAGTTATCTGTATCTGCAATTTATGTAGTCCTGTGTACTATGCCACTGTACTGTTATGTGTTGCACCATGGTCCAAAGGTCCTGGAGATTTTGTTCCAATGTATACAGAGTATATAGAGGAATGACAGTAAAACTACTTGAAATTGACCTAAGTTATTTAGCTAGAGAGCTTAGTCCTCCAGTTCTGCTGCTAAAAGTTTCCAGTTACCATGTTGTTATCCTTTAATTAGCATAATAGGCCATAACAGGTTCAAGAGAAGTCATGAGGAATAATTTAAAAATCACATTGAGTATAGGGCATATTTATGAACTAGCCTCAAAGAAAAAAATATTGTAAATATAACTATATACATAACTATTAAATTTAAGAAATTTATACCATGATTTGTTTTCAGAGGGACTAGCACAAGTGGCCAAATTGGTTATAAGTTATAATTGTAATGAATTCAGAAATGATGATGATGCTTATACTCATAAATTGCTTATATGTTCCTGTTTACACAATTGCACTTTTTGACTATATACGTAATATACAGTTATAGATGAGAAATTATTTATAATCACACTATCAGGTGTCACCCAGATGAGGATGGGTTCCCTTTTGAGTCTGGTTCCTCTCAAGGTTTCTTCCTCATGCTGTCTCAGGGGTTTTTTCCTTGCCACCATTGCCTCTGGCTTGCTCATTATGGATACATTTATAAATTTAAAAATTTAGATCCAGAATTTAAAGCTGCTTTGAAACAATGTCCATTGTTAAAAGCACTGTACAAATAAAATTGAATTGAATTGAATTGAATTGAATTGGTTAAGCCTCAAGAACAGAAGGTCCTCATTGCAGTACTTAAAACGAATGAGCCATATGGACAAATGAACAGTCTCTTTGTATTTACCTTTCTATTAATACACAATATACACATATATACTATCTTATATATGCTCTCTGTATATTGCTTCCAGATGCCCAAGGTCTTCATATAAGAACGTATTTTATCATGAATAATACAGGGCAGACATGACTGTGTTGGCTGCTCTGTGTATGTGTGTGTGAGTGTTACAGGGAAAGGGGTTAAAAGGTTGTCAGAGTCTTCTCCTGGGCTTCATACTGACAGTGAACATGTGTTTCCTCTGTGTGATCTGCTCGCCCCTAGCCCGGGCACTGTGCGGCTCACCCAGGGGCCAGTCACAAGGCATTTCGATCTGGAGAGTCTGAATGATTCAGGTGATGTGTGTGTGGCTGGAGGCTGAAACCTTATGGTGCCTTTAGAACTTCCCTATATCAGCTCCCTCAGCATCTTAATGCTTCTGCATGAGGAGGGAGGGAAAGTGGTCAGTTATAATGCAGGACCAGACTCTTCACTTTGTGTCAGGTAATGTTAGGTAATGTCTACATGACTCACTCAAGGTCATGTACAGTCTTGAACATACTGACTCTGCAAATTTACAGAACTTGGCCAAGCTTTAGTTACTATATTAGATATTTGATTTGGTTAAATTGTTATGTTAGATATTTGATTCAGTTATTTTATTGCACCACATCAGCAATGAATTTTTGTCAGGTGGTGTTTTAAAGTGGAGTCGAGGGCTATAAATCCTTTCTGACTGTAGTAGCCAGCAGAGGGAGCTAGGATGGAAGCTTTGAGAGAACACTTTCCCTGTTCCGAGCAAAAGAACACCACAGGAGCACAGTAATGTGCCAATGACTGTGATGTAAGATTTGCAATTTTCAGAAAAAATCCTCAGTAGCTGCTAATCTTCAGTAGCCACTTCATACTGATCAGGGTCCAGAGCATACTCTGGGAACACTGGGTACATGACCAGGTCCTTAGGCTGCAATACTAGCTTTGTTATACTGTAATATATTACGTAAGGAATAAAACATGATGGGGTGGGCTGTTATAGAATAATGATCAGTGACAGGGTGGTGTTGATTATTTGAACTTGATTATTTTTCACTAACTGCACATTCCATCCATCCATCCATTATTTATACTGCTTATCCATCAGGGTCACAGGAGAAGCTGGAGTCAATCCCAGCCAACTTTGGGCGAGAGGTGGATACACCCTGGGCAGATCACCAATATATCTCAGGGCTAACACTCATCTCACACCTATGGGCAATTTAGAGTAGCTAGTCGACCAAATCTGCATGTCTTTGGACTGTGGGAGGAAACTGATGCAGGCATGGGGGAACATGCACACACCACACAGAAAGTCCCCAGTCGGCTGTGAGGTTCAAACCCAGAACCTTCTTGCTGTGACGTGACAGTGCACTGCACCACCGTGCGGACCACTGCACACTCCAAAGAGTTTTATTGCTGTTATACCACAGCAATTTGTCAACGCTTATATTTTTTTATTTATTAAAGAACAACACCTCATGCTTTTCAGAGTATAGTATTTATAGTTACTTTTAATGTTGTGGAACATCTAAAAAAAAAGTTATGTTATAACAGCTGTTCCCTCACAGCTTCTCTTTTTTCTCTTGAAGTATTAAGACAAGGTAGCATTTTTGTCCTGAGGACTTTCCCATGTCAGAAAGCTTAAATTTATAGCTTTGCATCTGATTGTTACAAAGCGTTGACACTAGAGACTCTGCCCAAAAATGCTAATTAATTGTTTCCTCAGAGAAAACACACATTTTGGCCTGTTTATGTGGAGCATCTGCCATAAGTCCCTGTATTGGTTATTAGTATAGAACGAACAGCATAAATCAATGAGTGCATTAATGTAAACTTTGCAGCCAGAACTACTGTCAGAGCTGTGCTGTCATAGAAAATTAGTCAACAGTTTCTGACCAATCCGAATCAAGCAATTAAGAGTACTGTGTTAGGAACATAAATAATAAATGATAATATAAAATGATGATTTGTTTATAATGATAAATGTATAAATGCCAATACAAATTAAGGTTTAAGAAAACTTGCTTCATTGTCAAGCATAGTTCAAGTGCAATTAATGCTTTAAAAGCAACAATGATTTATCTTTATTTATTTTCCTTAATCTCACCTTATATTTGCCATTAAACCAGGAAGGCAAAACATCAGTGGAGATAGCCAGGGTACTTGCATTTGGAGTCATGTTGAATTTCCATCTAGTACACTCCATGTGAAAGCATGAAGAAAGCAGAGCTTCTCTTTTTTCATCTGATTTCAATTTTCTAAATTTTCTAAATATGCCCTAGCTTCTTGTTCATGTGTAATCACAGAGGAATCTGTGCTGACTTTTCCAGAAAGCTGTATAGCAGGTGCATGATACAGCGGACCGATAAAGATATTCCTCTATCACTGATAAAGATGTGTAGCACACAAAGGCACACAAACAGACCTTAAATGGACACTTTCCAGCTGCCAACTTTTGCTCTTCCATTGCACCATGGATTGGGTGTAATCCTTTTGGCCACTACACTTGCTGGCTGAGTTTCCACCAGTTGGGGTGAATTAAAGCCAAATTTATTTACTTTGACAATCAATAATTTAACCTTCAAGTGTTCCCTCTCATTAGTTAACTTGAGGCATTTTGACATGCAACTCCCCCCTCTTCCTCCTTGGTGGGTGAGGTCAGCAGTACTTGGCTTGGGGGAGTGGTACAGATCGGTTGTGGAATCAGAGGGCCGGTAATCCCCCATTCAGCATGCATCGCACTGGGATTTAATGAATAGTCTCTAATGGAATCTCTTTGTATGCATTTCATCCCTGTGGGGAGGAGATTAACACCAGTGTCATATTCCAAAATTAAACCAATTGGCATTGGGAGAAAAAAGCATTTGGAAATATCTGGACTGATGCATGAATGACTGCTAAACTGTGATCTCCTAAAATTGCCATATTTTTTTATTAAAGAGTATTTAAACAATTAGCAATTCAACCCACTAGGATAAAATGGTACTGAGACTCAGATTTTCCAAGCTTATGACTTGACCAGATCTGATATATAAAATGGTTACTTATGCTTTATAGCAGCTCTTTTTGAAATATGCTCTGCTCAAAAATTATTTCAGAGGACCTCAGAATAAAGGCTATGGAAGCTCCTTGTAACTGCCTTGGGCTTCTATAAGTCATAATAATAAGTAATAATCAGTCAGATTGTCCCAAAATAGTTCCTCAAACAAATGACACAGAATCTTAAGTAGACAGTCAACTATGTGCCCAATAAATTGGGTTTGTTAGTATTAAAAAGAACAACAAAGATAAGAGTAGTAGTTAATTCTTAGAGGTTCATACAAAAAGGAGAGTGATGCTCTAAAAAGATTACAGTTAAAGACTACATTAAGGTTCCTCAGCAATACTGCAACTTAAAACAAATCACGGCATACCAAGCAACAAATCACCGTCCCAGCTATGAAGCCTGGTGGAGGATGTATAATGGTTTGGGGAAAAGCAGGTGCAATCACTAAGGGGATAAGGAATTTGGAGTCTTCTTTTTTTCTACAACATTATATTACCATGTCTGAATGTCCTTTAAAAATCAGAATAGACTGGATCATACAACATGACAAATGAGCTAAAACATAGGAGTAAATAAACAACAGAGCATCTTATACATAAGGAACTGTACTTTAGAATGCATACAACAGAGGCTTGAAACAGATTTCTGTGATTTCTCAGCAGCTATAAAACACATTTTTCTGAGAAGCCAGGTTTGTGTGGATTGGCAGGGTTTAACTAATAGAATTAATTTAATGACTTATACACTATTTTTTTTCTCAGCAATGACATGTTTAATACAAATGTGCCATTTCAAAATAAAGGCTGATGTTTATTATAATTTGGACAAAAATCAGATAACAGCACTGTTTAGCAGAAATGCAATACAATTCACATAGCCTACTTTTTCTTATAGCTGTATATACATTCCACAATTTGATGCAGACAATTTCATTTTCTAGAATTATAATGTAGCTCTTCAGTTAGCAGTAATTATGTTGATTTGTTTTAATGTGTTTTCTATTATTTTTGTGCACAGCATTTTATGCAGAAGATTACAGTAATCCACTGTATTTGCATGTTGAGTTCACTGTGTGTGCATTAATTTGTCTGTGTGTGTGTGTGTGTGTGTGTGTGTGTGTGTGTGTGTGTGTGTGTGT
>JAOTRR010000043.1:9336751-9353192 GCA_028570945.1 Gogo arcuatus | reverse complement strand
TTATTTCAATTAAAGGTTGGATTTTTCTCATTTTTTCAGTGTGAGATGAAGCTACACCAAAAGGTGGATTTTTTTCTAACCCTTTTTACTAATCTTTATAAGAGATGCCAGTAATTGTGGGGGGAACTGTATATAGTCTACACACTGTAATTGTGGGGTGTTAGTGATGTAGACACTTTGGTCATCGCACATAGTGGGATTAAAGAAGTACTTTTCTAAGTGATTCTTCACTGGCCAAGACCAAATTGCTGGTGTTTGAAAAACAGTGTAGGTAGTGGGCCAACTTGAACAACTGGTCTTCGTTTAGGCCTCATAAACAAGTTCTAGATAGAGATTTCTATAAGCAAAATGAGTATTACATGAATTGCATCAAAATACTTACAGCACAGTTTCAGCACAGTTTATCTGGTTTAATAAATCCTCAAAACATTGTATATAGGAGTTTTAGATGACAAATAAGGCATTATTTCTGGACCTCAGTGGACATAGATACACTCTGCCCAGCTCTCCAGGAAAAACACAGATAACACCCAAGAGATAAACTATCAGTGTTACATTGGCCTGATGGATAGAGAGAAGAATTACAGAGGAAAAAAGGGAGGGAAGAAAAGACAGCAGGCTGGGAGAGAACCTACAGTCAACAAACAAGCATTAACACTGTTCTTTAGGAAGGCATTTTTATTTGACAGTGTGGCATACAGTTTATTTTAAGTCTTTGATAAAGAGATTAGCAAAGACCATGTCTGCCAAAGAGAGATGCCTCTCCACTGGTCCTTTATAAAACATTGCATATACACCAACCTGCATGCAGGATGAGCATTTGAGAAGATGTTTCCAAATAAAACAAGATTAAAATGTATTTGTCTCTCAGCAGACATGTAGGGAAAAAAACAATAACCTAAAAAGATAATCCTGCCATGATCAGTGCATGAATATTACTCTGTCTCTCTCTTTCCCTCTCCCTCTCTTTCTGAGGCAGAGGTCATCTGGCTTGTTATATTAGCAGTATCACAGTGGTTGAAATCCAGCTGAAACCCACAAACAGCATTGTGCTAATTTTAACTTCCAAAGAGGATGAGGATGAATGGCCTGCTGCTAGTTTGCCATATGCTGCTCTGCCGATAGTGCTGCGGGAGGAATATTTTCCTGTAGATAATAGCTGAGGCGTGAGTTGTGTGTAAGTTCCTCGGCCTGTTTGAAATGACATGAGCATTTAGTGACAGATATCAGGAGGACTGATATGTATAACTTTCATAACTGTCTTTAGTCCATCCACACAGCTATTTTTCCTTCCACACAACTATTTATGTGCAATAATATATGGTTTACGTTTTACATATTTTTATATATTTTTTACATAGATTTTTTTAATACATTTTTATATATTTTTACATATTTCATACATTTTACATATCTGTTTAATTTTGTAATTTCTCTACTTGAGTGTGAGCAACTGCAGATGTACTCAATTGCCCCTCCGGATTATTAAAGTATTTCTGATTCTGATTCTGATTTACGGTATGTCCAAATTGCTGCACACCAGTTTTGTTTTTCTTTATTTATTTTGTTCATTGTGAATTGTATTGTTCTGTGGCTTAATCTTGGTTATTCTCCTTTCCATTTAACCCCAGTACATATAGCAATAAATTCATATAAATCTCTTTTCCTGAACAAGGGAATTTGAGAATTAACCTTCACATTAAAGGTATTAAATGTGTGTACATACCACTGGAAGCCACTTGTGATAATGGAATTATTTGTTGTGTGTTGTTGGGGCACGGAGGCAGAAGATGGTGGCTTGAGCAGAAGAAAAACTAAAGGGCTTTCTTTGAGGGGGAGGGCTATGTTAACAATTGGGCAAAAGCTTGACCGGGGACTGACCCTTCCTTAATAATTACCCCCTCTAGAGCTAACGGCTGACCTTTTGACATGGATACCTGTTGAAGGATTTAGTGGGAAGAGATAAAGGGTTCTTCAAAGCTTTTTGTATAGATTTAGGGAGTGAATGAAAAATAACAAATAAACAAAAAAGTGTGTGGTTGTGGGTGTATAATTGCAGGGGATGTGTTTAATTGATGTTTGAGAAAGAGAGAATCAGAGCTTTTAGCTGGCTGTGTTTATAAAACACACTCTTGAGCAGTAACCTGATCGCTGGCTGGTACGTGGAGTGTGAATGAGTCAAAGAAAGGTAGGAGTGGGACAAATTCCCAAGTCGATAATCTAAATGTAAAGGTTGTGACCAATAAAGGCACCTGGCCCCTGGAGCTCCCTTTGCTTTTTGTACCAAGCGTGTGTGTGTGTGTGTGTGTGTGTGTGTGTGTGTGTTGCATGTGGGATGTGTGAGGAGGTGTGTGCTGTAATGGTATCACTAGTGTCCAGCCGTCCTGTGCTGCTGTAATCAGGAAGTAGACGCTCAGGCCGGTTCTTTCTTTTCCAGCACAGAGCTTTATTTCCCCACCTCACCCCCAACTGATAGGACTACAATTCCCCCACATCCCCTCTGCACCACTTCCTGTAACCTCAGAAAGCATGCTGTGACCTCATGGGCAGGATTGGGGGGTGCTTATACTGAAGTTAATATGGCTTTCTTAGGGCTAACAAACAGTCTCTTTGACATACAATTTAGCAAGGCAGAGAATACACTCACTGATGTTGTTTTAAAAATCTTTTAATGTCATCTAATTTTTCTCTCTGTCCTTATATTTTTCCTCAGTTTATCCATGCTCCCTTCTTATAAACACTAGCTAATCATATGTAATTTTTCCTTCCACTGGCCCCTCCATGTTAACACCATTGGATAATTTAACTGAGAGCCGAGGGGCTATTATTGGCAGTGAAATATTCCCTTATTATCAACTGTATTCAACAAAGGGGAAAATCCCTGCCTATTAAAGCACTTATCTTTGCCTGCATTATTTAGATAGTCACCAGGTGGAAAATTATCTGCCAGAAGCCAATAATAAAGGCGTCTTAACTCCACCACAGTTCTGTTTAATGACTTGCCACAGCATGCCAAAAAAGCATGGTGTACTAGTGGTTGCAGTCAAAAGCCTTGTTTTCATGTGATAGTCCTTGGTCTGGTTCTGATATTGCAGAATTACAGGACTGCACTGAAGACTAAAAGATTAACTGCAGACATTTCATTTATCATTCAGTGAACTTAGAGAAAGGCTTTCTTGATTTTATTGCAACATGTGTGTATTTCTGAACATGCAACACTTGATAATGTGTTTCAGAGCTTGCTTTCAGGAGATTAACTTGATTTGGGCCAGTATTGTTGTTGTGCGAGGAGGCAGTTAAGGGCTCTTTTTGTCATGAGCCATGTTTTTTTATTTTTATTCCTGGTCAGTTGGCCTGGATTGTTATTGAACAAAACTGGCTTGAAGAAGGTGTCAAAAGCTGTCTGAGACAGAAGGCAAGAAAAAAGAATGTATAAGGTGTGTGTGAGTGTATGAGAGTCTCAGTGGAATCAAAGGACTCTGAATGTGTTCCCATTTGAACCTCCTTTGCACCCTGCCTTTTCTCCTGTCTTATATCTTCAGATAAAAAAAAAACATTACAAAGGAGGAAAAATCAATAGTTGCACAGTAAAAGTGCTTGGCATGAAAGGGTAAACTCACTGGCCTGCATTGCCATTCGACAGTTTCTTCCCCTTCCACACAAGGACCGGAGGAGGAAAGAAAGGAAAGAGAGGAGGAGGACCAGGAGGTGGGCAAGAGAAGCAGGAAGAGAACGGGTGAGAGAGGATAAAGTGAGAGAGAGAGAGAGAGAGAGAGAGAGAGAGAGAGAGATGGTGGCTTACTGAGTTAATGCTGTGTTTTCTGCCCTTGGGCCCTGGTGCATTTTTCCAATGTGTCGAGGGCTTCAGTGGAAGTGACCCTTACACAGACACAGTTGAGAGAGAGCCGTAACATTTGCAATGACATTTTTTGCCATTACCTATGGGTATGTCAAGCGCCTGATCCCAGAGACCTGGGAAAATGCATGAAGGGCTCACAGCAAGGCCTTGGCATGGGCACCAGAGTGTAATGAGAGATGGAACAATGCTAAATATGGGATACATTAAACACACATTACAGCCTGGGTTCCAGCATAGTAAAGGTGGGCAGAGACACGAGCGATGATAAAAGGGTTTGTAATTACATTTGTTTTCATGTATCGAATTATCGTTTTACCAAGCCGGCGTCTGTCAGCATTATTCAAGGCTCTTTGGTTCTTTAAATTGTCATCATTTACCTCATTATTTGAAATGAATCACCTTTAATTGCGGATCCTAATCACGAAGCTCCTCAGATTAGTGTTTATGCTGCCATTCTTTCCTTGTAATTATAAAAGAAAAAAGAAAAAGATCTATGTTTACCTATTTTCAGCAACTGTATGTTTTGCATGCATACCCAAATATACACACAGCCAAACAGGGTAATATCACAGCAAGCATTCTCAAGTGTTCTTGATTAAACACAATATTATAAGCTCAAATCACATATATAGTAATTCATATGTTAATTCTTTAAGGTATAAACATTGAAACATTAACATTACTTTTTATCAAAATTATTTATTTTTTTAATATGCACATGATATTACAGATAGTGAACAATAAACTATGAGTCTGGAGGTGTCCTATAGCTCTAATGAAATGATCTAAGAGTTAATTGTAGCACTTTACCACATTATCAGGCATGATTACTGTTTATCAAAATGCTTGAAAAGCATTGGTTCTAAATTACAAAGAAGTATAAACAGAGTTATATTCATGAATAAAGGCTTCAGAGCACGTGTTACCACTTTATCTTAATCTTGGCTGTTCATTTTGTGTTAGGAGCGAGGAGTAAATAGATTAAGGAAGAGGAGTCAATAAAAGATTGTGGGATAGGAAGTTTGGTGAAGAGGAACAGAGTAATTGGTGGCTGGGTGCTGAAAAATGCATGCTGAGGTCCTGAGAGTGCAGCAGCCACTTTGAGACTCTCTTGTTGAGACTTTCTTCTTGCGTCTCTTGTTGAGAATTCTGCTGGAGGAATTTCTGCATG
The DNA here is from genome assembly GCA_028570945.1 of Gogo arcuatus. NCBI lineage: Eukaryota > Metazoa > Chordata > Actinopteri > Siluriformes > Anchariidae > Gogo > Gogo arcuatus. The sequence goes on along the minus strand of JAOTRR010000043.1, from coordinate 9,348,162 downwards.
TTCTGAATATTTTTAGGCGGGAGGTGCTTGTGACCCATGCAAAGGCCCCAGCCCCCTCCCAACAACCCTTACTGCCACCCATCCCCCCATCATTGCCTAGCCCATTCTGACCATATGAATGGGCTGAATAAAATAAACGCTGCTTTGTCTTCTCTAACACCACCCCTACCCCCCGTTTCTGTTTCTCTCTCTCCCTCTCTCTGTGGACATGTGTATGTGAGTTCGAGAGAAAGCCAGGGATGTGTGAATATCTGAAAGGATATGGAAAGTGACCTATGGGCTTGGGTTTTGGAATCCTGAGTCACATTGCATTTCTCTCTCTCTCTCTCTCTCTCTCTCTCTCTCTCTCTCTCTCTCTCTGTGTGTGTGTGTGTCGTTTAAAATGCTAGGAGAGGCACATGTCACCCTTGTTGCTTCATGGGCGAGAGGTGATCCAGAAATCATACATCGGACTAAATGTAAGGTAAAGTAAGAAGTAAAAACTGCCTCCATGACTTAGCCTAATCCAGCAGACCATGGCCTAAAATAATTTAGTTAAAACACTTCTTTAAAAGATTGAAAGGAGCAAACAGCTGTGCTTTGTACTTTGACACTTTGACTTATAACCCTTGGCTTGAAAAGACCTTGCAAATCTCTATCATTTTTTCCTCAATGAAGCACTCCTTTGTGGAAAAAAAGCATGCACATGCATTTCATCTGCTTAAGTGGATGTCTTATATGATGTTAATGTGCTTGACAGTCTGGAGGCACCACATTGCTAATTTGTAAATCATGAGAAAAATGTCTGACACCTTAGGGTTGTGTGCAAGCCAACAAAGGAACAGGTAGTGCCAATTAAAGTGTCCTTTTGAGTAATCAGATCATAACAGATTACCCTAGATTCCTCTGATAATGTCAGGAAATGCCTTGAGTGGGTAAGAGGGTAGCAGAGAGAGAGAGAGGGGTGGGGCAGGATCATCAACACTGAGAGAGAGAAAGAGGTTGAGGGAGAGAGGTAAGAGGCGAGCAAAAACAGAGAGTGAGCCATCCAGGAGGGCTGGCTGACAAAAGCATTGAGAGGGGGAAGTGTTAACCTGATTTGTGTGTCAGGCAAGCAGGCCGGCAGGGAGAGCGATGCCAGTCGTGCGAATGTGTGTGTGTGTGTGTGTGTGTGTGTGTGTGTGTGTGTGTGTGTGAGAGACCAGTTCATAAAAAATTCTCTCCCTGGTTTGCCGTGGGGCATCCTCCTCAGCCTCTGGCCTGCTCCAGTCACCGTCCTGCTCCCTAATTGCCACACAGACTTCAGCTCACATGGGCAGATGAGATGACATTTTTCCCCTCACTGTCAGTGGCAGGCTGGCCTGCACACCGCCCCCACGCACCCCTCCGCTAGCTGCTAAGACGCTGTCATAACCCATTAGCAGTTGGCCAAAGCTAGCCCATGGCATTTCCTCACAGCATCAGCAAAAAGGCGAATAAATCTGCCACTGGGGCCTGCTGCTGGTCTAATGAGGCTGTGAGCTTGTTTATGGACCGGCATCATTTTTATGATTATTTCCACCTTTTTGGACTTGCCACCATTCGTACGCCTTTCTTTGGCCTGGGAGGAAGAAGCTTAGGCTCAGTGCGGCCAATGATGACATTTTGTGAAAATGTGGCTTACAGCCACCACCATATGGCTGGCTTCTGTTGATGTTGAAGAGAAAGGATTCAAAATTAGCCCCAGACCTTGCCAAGGTGCATCAGTATCAAATTGCAGTGAAAATGGAAATGCCAATAAAATCGACAGCTTCAGCTACTTTCTTTTCCTCCTTTCTGCCTTGAAGGCACTGGGGGTCCTTGGAGGTCAGGGTTAAGTAAAAATACTGAGGGGAAACAGGTTAAACAATTCATAATACAGGGAATAGCAGGAGGAAAAGCGGCTCAAGAGAGCAGACACAACAGAGTTACTTCAGAGATCACACAATCTGTTTCCCTCTCATGCCATTCCCCCTTCTTCCTTTCTCTTCACTCTTACTTTCTTTCCCTCCCCTTTTACTTTCCGTCTTCTATCCTGATATCTAGCCTTTGCTTCTGTTTTGCTTAGTCGCATGGGACAAGCCCTGGGTTTATTATTTTAAGCTTTGCTGAACATGAACTGGTCTTTACACCGATTTGAGAGCATTTGCTTCCAATGAAAATCTGGTCTTAGATTACAAACCAGCGGTGACGCTTCCCCTCCCAGGCGGGAGCAAGGAAGTCTTATTTGCCTAAAAACAGTAGGGAGGACAAACTGCTGTTTAAGCCCAACTGTTTTTGGCATCAGTTAATGATGTAATCAAAGCTCACATTTTGTGTGTGTGATGTGACTGAGTGTGTGTCTGATAGAGTATTTTTTCTCTGTTGGGGTGGCCTGGGAGCTCTGGTGTCTAAAGGGGGGGGATGTGCCTTGTGTAAAGCAGCACCACTGTATCTACATAAGTCTTCACTTAAGAAATCACAGCCTTTTCTGGAGCTGCTCTCATGTAGCAGGGCCAGGCGGTTTATATGGAACACAGAAAGCCTCCACTCTCCTAATGGTGTATATAATTCAGATGCCCGCAAGGCATGCTTTCAGGAATTCTTTTGCCTGAGGTAATGGGGACCAAAGGCCATTTTGGGCCCTTCATTATTTCACTGAAGCTGGAAAGAAATCTCCAGTCAGATTACCACAGACATTTTCATTAATTATCAATGAGAAAGCCTCATGCAAGTACTTAAAGGTGCTGGTAGGGAAAGAGTTAAGCCATGGAGTCTCTATGGGTTTTAGAACAGCATGTTGGGAGCACTTCTCAAGTAATTAATAAATAACTAATTCTAACTCTGTCCTCACTTTAGTCTGCCCTGCCGAAGACAGTGCACAAAAGAGAGCTCAGCTGTTGAAATTCACAGCTCTCTGAGGTAGTATACCTCACTCAAGTTTCTTCTATGATTTATTATTTAGACATCTGAATCGACTGCTTTTCCTCTTGAATAATGATAATAACAATTATAAAATAACAGAGATGGAAGGGGGTCTCTCTCCATAATTCAGAAATCACAAAATAATTGGGTTTTTGAATAGAACTGGGCGCTCACTCAAGCTCCATATTCATCATATGCAGAGCATTGCCATGCTCCAGCCTAAGTCCTCTCCTGTGTTTCCACCTGGGTCTGGCTGCTGTGTAACTCTCCTTAATGGAGCCTTATCGAGAACCCACAGGTTGCTGTTGGCACTCATGGGGCATTGTTATTAAAATTGGGTGCTTTGAAAAGCCACTGTCTGTGCAGGAGATTCATATTTCTGTGCCCTTCTTTTGTGCTGCAATATAACTCCTCCACCTAAGGTAAAAAGAAAGCTCTGGGTAAATATTTCCCCACTTCCCCTGATAAAGAATAAATCTCTTTGTCAATGCAGATCCTTCTCAGACTCTGATGGCAGTAAACAAATGTGACAGTACAAGTCCTTTGAGTAACTGTGTTTACTCTTTCTCCTTCTCAATGTTTGTGCTCTGAGCTTGGAGGTTTAATTTTGTAGGAGAAAGGGAGGTTATTTCTAAAAGTATTAAAACCCAATGTGGGCTTCCAAGTGGCCCAACAGAAAAGTGTTCGCCCTATCATCCGGAGATCGCTAGTTCGAATCCTGATGATGCTACAGCCATCCATGGCCAAGAGCATACTCTTTCACCCCCCTATAAATTACAGCAGTGCTAGCCCGTCATCTGTAAGCTGTGTTGTGCTACCTAACATTTCATAAGTTTGCCCCACCTTATCTAAGTTAGGGAGAAAATTGAGGGAAAAAACTAGAGCATTTGCCTGTAAGCCCTACTAGTGCAAATTGTTGACTATTGTCCTATTGGGAAGTCACCACTATTTGTATGTGAACATTTGTGTTTATGACTGTCATCTGATGTAAACAGATCCTGCTGACAATGCATGTATATCTGTGTATCTGTTTCCACAGGTGATGGACTGGACAACAGCGTAGCCTCTCCCAGTACAGGCGATGATGATGACCCTGACAAGGAGAAGAAGAGGAATAAAAAGCGTGGCATCTTCCCCAAAGTAGCAACCAACATCATGCGGGCATGGCTCTTCCAGCACTTAACAGTGAGTAGAAAGTAGTGATCTGTCTATTGTCCTTTGTTAGGCCTTTTCTGTCAGCTAAAACACTCAAATCCAAACTGTATCCTTCAAATTGCATCATGCCTGGATATGTTTTAAAGCTAAGGATAAAAACAGCCTTGAGCTAGAGATGGTAGAGATGAGCATTTTTAAGGGAGCACTGTTTTTTTCTCCCCAATTTGCTCTTATTGGTGAAGCATGAACAAGCTAATAAAAGGAGCTCCTCTCCATGATGGATCTGTTGGATTAGGGTGTTTTGGCAAATGCGAGTGGCTGTTATTTAGCATGGAGGCAGCTATGACAGTTCAGTATGGAGCTATGGGCAACTAGTTAGTGTGTGGGTGTGACCCACCTGCAATAGAAAAGCATTAGGAAAGCACACTGTTTTGATGTGGTCGGCTCTTCGTCTCACTCTTGATGAATTTTAGTTCCTCTATTTTGTTCACCACAAGCTAATCTGAGCATGGCAAAGACACTGCTTATCTCCATATATCAACACCACTGACTTAACACACTGTTAAGTCACACACGGCACTTACAGGCCTGGTGGTGACTTTTGCACAACCCCAGGTCTCAATTAAACACAGTGAAGTGGTTCCCTGTGTGAATATAAATGCTAAACAGATGACTTTATGATTTGCAGACTACACACCTACTGTGGCCACCAGTCATTGTTTTGAGGTGTTGAAAGGCAGTGTGTTTCCAACCAGAGCGGAGTCATTTGATCATTTCCAAAGCGTGCTCACATGGTCACTGTGCATTCTCACATCTGTGCCACAGAAAACTACCTCAGGGGCCCCTAAAACCTTCATCTGCACCCCCCCCCCCCCCTTACCCTGACACACACACACACACACACACCCACACACACACATGAAAACACACAGAGTCACTTCTGCTAACCATCACCTTTAGGGGCCCCAGGAGAAAGGTGTGTGAAAAGAAAGCCATTTGCTAGTTCACACACAGTGCACTCACTTGCGCTAGAGCTAGGAATGATTGGTGAGAGCACACTGTCTGCTTTGACCTGGTTTACTGGGTGTGTGGACAGCGCTAGGTTATTGCTTTGTGTGTGTGTACGTGTGTGTGTGTGTGTGTGTGTGTGAGAGGGCGCTCTTTGGCGGACAGGCAGTGCAGCTAAATGTGGAGCCGCTGGTGGGGAGGTTGAGCTTCTGCCAACAGCAGCCCCCTCAACCAAAGGAGGCCTCCAGAGCACCCTGAACCGAAAGTGTGAAAGAGAAAAAAGAAAGAGTGGGAGCAGTGGAGAAAAAGAAGGAGAACACAATAAGTTGGAACATCATGCCTGCCAAAACGGTGACTATGCAGAGAGAGCGAGGGGTGGTGTTGGGGCATGCAGGAAGAAGAAAAACAGTATTCTGCGATCCACTCTACATAGACATAGCACACCATGCACCACACAGAGCTGCAAGAAGAAAGCTCAGCATTTCTGTAGCAAGCTAAATATGTACAATTGTTGACTGACCAGGGTGTACAGTCCACTTGCCTTCTGTCCCTGCCTGATTCCTGGACAGGAAACAGTCACTATGTTTACATGCACAAAATATTCTGGTTTTTGCTCTTATTCCAATAAAGTCAATATTCCTACTAAGCTGTTTACATGGCTAATGAAAACAAATATTCTACTAATATTCCCATTTACATACAGCCATACATACTCTGATTAACTTAAAACACCCCATGTTGGTTTGTGTACACGCAGAGCTGACAGTAAAAAAGCAAGAGGCCATGTTTTGCAAACAACCGTAAAAACACCAATTGATATGCATATTCCAAATACGCTGTATACATGTCCAAAGAATGCTCCTAAAACCTTAATAACATTACCATATCCCACATGACAATCACAAAATGCTAAATTCGGAATAAGGCTAAATTCAGAATATACAACAGGAATATGCTATTTACAGGACACATATCAAATTCCGAATATTGTCATATTCGTAATAATAGTGGAATATTAGTGTGCATGTAAATGTACTGATTTACAGTCTCACTACGAGCAGAGAAGAGGAGAGGCAAAGCAACAGAGGGAGAACAAATACACAAAGTGCATGGGAGGAGCCTCAGTAGTGCATTGGATGTCCACTCTTCTAACAGTTCAGTGGGCAAATGGGTCTGGTTCTTAGAGATACTGGCCAGTAGCAATTAACAGGCCTCAGAAACAATGCAGCCTTATGAAAGCTCTAATTTAATGTCTTAGACTTGGCTGTTGTAAAGTAAGGGGAGACATCCTCAAGCTGGCACTGCAGATACCCGCAAGTCAAGAGAAATGAGGAGGCATCCATCTATGTTACATGAGCCTACCAGTGAAACCATTGTACAGAACCGGAAACATGAGGTGGGTGGTTAGACGAGATTACTCTGCCAGGCTGTGGAGTCAGGGAAAGGAGGAGGTGAAAGAGAAAGAGCATAAATAATGGGGCAGGATACAGACAGCAGACAAAAGTGTTTGCATATGTTCTTGTTGAGTATTTGGTTCAGTTTGAAAATGATCTGTAGATCTATATACTGTACTACTATCAACTAATAAGGCTGCACTTATTACTAGCTGCTTCTGAGTGTTTTACTCTGCTGTAAAGTCCCAGTGTAAACACATTCCTTTAAACTTTGCAGCTCAGAAAGAAAAAAAAAATCCAAATGTCTTTGTTACAGTTGTTCCTTTTCCAAACTTTGTTCTGTTTATCGATTGTTCCAGATATCCCAGAGAGAAATGTAAAACACTGCATCCTGCCTTCCTTTTTCTGTAACTTTTTCTTCTCCACCTCCTCCTCATTAAACTTGTTACTATGTTACCTTTTTTTTGGAGATTGTATGTTCTTTAATTGGCCCCACAAAAATGTCCAGCAAATACAAGCCTCTGGCTCAGCATGCCTGTGGTTTTGCACTTAGCTCTCCAATGAAAAGGCAATTTGCAAAATTATGTGATAGAGTAATTAGATAAAATTCAGACTTCAGATGGATGCAACCCAGCCGAAGCAAAGCCCTGGTGTGGAACAGCAGTGTTCAGCTGCCACTTGTAGCGCAGTGCTTGCTCTTATCTGTACACAGAGCTGGAGAACAGGGTGCTCTATCACAGCTTGTAAAAATACAAACCGCAGCTGCATGATGTCCTTCCAGTTTTTTTTATCACTTGTTCATTTTAGAAAAAAAAATAGAAAGCAACATTTTATACCTGCTATTGCAATTAGGCCCTAATTTGGCACCCTTCGAACATACACAATTCATGTAACAGTTGTAGTAGCATTTTTTTATCTGGGCTGAAGCATGCTGTCACCAATGTCAACATTGCTGCATTTTCTTTTTTTTTTAACCAGAACCAGGCGTGAAAAGTGCTATAATTCATCTCTGCTGTGGTTCCAGCTCAAGGCTGGAACAGCAGGTGGGGGCTGGCTATGTCCTCTTCAGAAAGTTTGAGGGTGAATTCGTTCCCCACAGTTAAAGGTTGAGAATGGGGGTGCAAAGCAATGGGGTTTTGTGTCCTGCCTTTGTGATGATTTCCTATATTCACCAGGCAGAATTACAGATGTTTAGCACATGACCTGCCTGAGAATAATGCCTTGGAAGGCACATTGGGGTTTTTGAAAGGCTGGACATCTCAAGTTTGGCTTAGAACAACAGTAGTTGAGAGGCATTTTGGCACAGGGCAGTGGAATTTCAAAAGATCAGTAAATTTTGATTTGCACTACATGATTGTGATCACGTTAATCAAATCATATCAAACATAGAATTTATGTAAAGAATCACAGTGCAGGTATTATATTTTTTAATTAACTACTGAGTATAAAGTATTGCTTTGTCCATCGTTCTTTTTCAGCCTTTCTCTGTCTGCTAAAACACTCAAATCCAAACTGTATCCATCAAACTGCAGATCCATCAAAAGCTAAGGAGAAAAACAGCTATGAGCTAGAGATGGTAGAGATGAGCATTATTAACAGAGTACTCTGTTGGAGTATGGAGCTATGGGTAATTAATTAAATCATATCAGTTGATGTAAAAATCATAGTTTAGGTGCTAAGTTTTTTTAAAATTAACTACCAGTACCAAAGTGGATATGTCCAAATGACAGACTACATTATGTTAATCAGTGAATGTTTCACTGTTTATAACAACTCATGACTGATAGGATCTCATTCTATGCCCTTGCCACTTGGAGCAATATTGTACACTATGCTTGGTGGTAAGAATCTACTCAATGCCTAAACTGTATTTCTATAGCTTTCATTTTCTTAGCCTACATCAAGACTATTTCTAATGTCAAAATAAAAATGTGGGCCCTGATTTGTTAGGAAGAGGGTAAGCCCTCAGAGTTCATTCATGTTAGTGGTGTATTTGGGGACTACTCCCAGTGGTCTCACAAAAAAAAAAAAAAAAAATTATCCTGACCATTAAAGTTCAGGGTTCAACCAGGCCTCAGATGCCATTAGTCATCGATTGTTTATTGCTGGAGCCTGAGGATGTCAGCGCGCTGGTCACCCATGGCAACCCTAGGCATGCTGTGTGGCCTCTAACCTGGCAGGGAGGCCTTGCAGAAAGCTCTCTTCTCCTAGCAGCTTCATCACTATGTCTGCATTGCACAGCCCTTGGGAGACTTAAATAATTGCAACTAAAAACATAACCACTGCAAAACTCTATGCTTGAGAATTGGCGTAGTGAGTGTGTGCTGTTTTATCATACATTTATTTGTACAAAGAGCAAAAAGTTCATTCAGATTAATATTTGTAAATTCAATTTAATGTCCTAAGTCTCTGGTTATTTCTTAATTTCATCTAAACACCCAGTCAGTACTAAAGGTGGTGCTTAAATTTAAAGCTTCAACAATAATATGAGACAATCTTAGCAAATGGCATTTTTAAAAATATTGCTTCATTAAATACTGTAGACTACAATATTATGTTTGAATATTACAACACATTTTGCAGCAGCTGTCTTGATATTTGTTGTGGTTGCATGGCTTGTGTGATCACACAGACAGATGACTCACAACAGCTAAGTATAAACACTTCCTTTTAATTATTAGCTCATATTTTGGATGATGGTTCTGAGGGGACATCAGGCTGCTTTTGCCAGATTTGGTAGCAACCCTGCTACAGAAGAAAGGCAACCGCAAGTGGTCTAGTACCAAGTCTGAACAGGCCCTGACTGTCAAAATATTTTTTATCTCAATCTCTTCTGCACTTTTGCCCAAAATTCCTTTATAGCTTGTGTTTTAACTGTGTTTGTTGCAATCAACTAAGCATTGATCCTGAAGTGCTTTCACCACTCTTGGTTTTTTCATTGGTACTGAAGAAGCTTAAATGTGCGTATGTGAAGCAATGACTTGAGGCTTGTTACTTGAAGTTAATGGCAAAGAATAAGCCACCAAGTCAAGCAGGGAAAGGGCTATCTATTGAACAAGGGTGCACCCCCACCCGTCACCCACCTCCCACACCTTGTAATGAAAACATCATCAATTACTCCAGTGACAGGCCCCTGGGATGTGGGGCAGGCAACTCTTTGGACCTTGTCTTTGTGGGATGGACACTCTTGCCACCCTCATGTCCCCCGGAGAGGGAGAGAGGGAGAAAACCACATGTATCCATCATTTGCAAGCCTTCCAGGCTGACAAGCAAAAGACACTGGTGTGTCTTTTGAAGAATGGGTTGAATTGGCAGACCCCGCATGGGCCGCCAGTGGCCGATGGACGCCTCCCTGTCACTGATGATGGTGGCTTTTCTCTGGCCATCTGTGCCATGATTGATGAGTGGGACACTGCCGAGGCTTTTTCTTCTCCAACTGCAGTGTCCCAAACGTCGGCTGTGCCTAAACATTAAACATCATTATGCTGTTAATGAGAAACGGTGTTACAATGACCTCCTCCCTCATCTATTGCTATTTTACTGGCTTTCACCTCTTTCTCCAGCATTCTAGATTTGGCCACTATCTGTGTGTAACATCCCTCAAGAGCAATCTTAATTCATGTAGCCTCTGAAGTGTTGAGGATTGGCATCAGTCATTCCAGACCCACATTAGCACTTTTCCAAGCTCAACAACTATATAATATTAAATTACTTATCATCCATTTGTCATGTGCCTGCTTCCAGGTGGCTCTCATTTGATCCTGTACTCTTAGCTTGTTAACAGATTCTGTTGGTGTCTGCACATTTACTGTGTTGTGTGCTGGGCCTGACTTGGGTTTCATTATCAGAAATGTGTGAAGAGGGGGACAGCCAATGGCTTTTGTGTGTGATTGCAGTAACCTCAACTGACATCATCTTAGCGTAGCAAGTGGGAAAGGTTGGGTGTTGCAGACCACACTGGCTTGCTTCATGCCAATATGTTCTGGTTTCCATGCAGCACTCAATGAAAGGCCTAGTCATCACAGCCTCTCAAAGGGTGCCTCTGGTATGGAGTTCCCTGGTGCAGTTTTACTTCTCACTGGGGCCAGCACAGTACATCCTGCTGAGACAGCAAATAGAAATCCTGAGGCCTGTCATGTTCCATGATCTGTCTGTGTGCTGTGATTTTAAAACAAGATGTATGCAGGCACTGCACAGAAGCATGTTTTCATTGAGTCTTATGAGACATTGGTAATCAGGGATTATGGGAGGTGATTGAGTCCACCAGGACAGATAAGTGCATCTGGATGCAGAACAGATAAAAAGGATAAAAATGGTTTAGTACCTTAAGTTCAGTCAAAGAAAAAAAAATGTTGACTCTGCATAAAACATTGGAGTGAGGTGTCACTACTGAGGTGTTAGAATCTGGTAATGATGAAGAGTTTGGGTTGAAGCTAGTGCAGGTGATCCATGTCTATATGGGCCTTTGTCCAGTTTATGTAGCAATCTACAGGGCTTCAGGATATTTCTGTCTATAGTCAGTAGCTCAATAATTTTTACTTACAGTGGCTCCAGCTCCCAATCCCACCTCTAGAGCAGAACTCCACCAGATACACTCCTTCCAGTGTGTGGGTCTGTGTTTGGATTATATGGCAGTTGAGGTACTCTGCAGAATTAATTTATCAATCCAGTTCCTCCTCCTTATAATAACAGCCATGCATGTTGCTGTGAACCTTTTGGGATTCTCATTGAGGAATTCTTTAGAAAGAGCCACAGGAGCACTTCACAGATTTGATTGTCATCCTTTTGCAGGGGCTATGCTAATCTTCTCTGTATCGATCCAATTTTTTGTATATGTGCTGCCGTAGCAAGCACATATTTCCATCCTGAGCTCTGTTTCACAGGCTTTTTCATCTCTCTTAAAATCAAACAAAACCCAAAAAATAAACTCTTTTATACTGACAGATAATATCC
>JAOTRR010000043.1:9226850-9241310 GCA_028570945.1 Gogo arcuatus | reverse complement strand
TTGCTGCACAGAAAGCTAGCAGAGTAGCAGTCACGTGATTTCAAAACAAAAACAATGAACTGTATTCTGGGAAGGGTAAAGTTGGCCCCATTAAGAATTAATAATTAAAAGGGAGGTCAAATTTGGTGGTGAGGTCAAGAAAACTGGGCATTCGGTAAGTGAGGACTATAAAATGGAAATCTAAAAATAAAATTAACAAAATGGTTCTTAATTAGCTCTGGTTAGCTTGAGTTACAACAATTATAAATTGAATGTGCACTAATGAATATCCATGGTGACACTGGCATGCTGCTGTAGAAGGATACTGGATAAAAATATCTCTCTGTGGCGTTCAGTGTATTTAACACAGCTAGGAGACCTGTTCTAGCCTCAGGCACCTCTGCAAGCTAAACAGATGCAATTTTCCACCTGTAGGTTCAGTATCAGGTAAACAGGGTTTACAGGGTTTGGTACACTTTATCTGATTCTGCATTTGTGTTGTATGTATTCTCCATTCTATGACCCAGAAAATCAGTCAGGCTAGCATTTAGCAATAATGACTAGCCATCTTTAGTTTGCTAAAAATTGCTGCAGATATGACTGATTTTGCATTTTGAAGTGATAACTTATGACTAATAGTGATGAGAAAGCCATTGGTGGAGTTGTACACAATACAACTGTATTGTGCACAGGATTAAATTAATATTCCAGACAAACAACTGAATGCCAAAGCCAGCCCAGTTACCTCTGAATGATGCTTCATGCCTACCCTATCACTAACTACCTGCCCTGGAAATCAAATATTTAGTTTTTGGATAGTGCTAAAATCAGACTTTTTTACAGTATTGATGGTGCTTTTATTGATCAGGCCCATAATGGGAGTAGCACAGATCTGATGCTATTCAGTTAAAGTAAATGAGTAATGGACAGAGGTCAGACTGGCCATAAAACAGAAACTTTTCTATGTCAGGAGAAAAAGAGGAGCTTTGGTAGTCTGCAATCTACCCAGATGAAAGCAGTGTACAGACAGTGTGATAAGAGAAGGAAAATAAATGTTTTCCAGTCTAAGTAATGAAAATTTTAAGCCTGAACTTTCCCAAAACACACACAGTAACATACAGTATATTAAACTCTTGTACATACAAGCCAAAAATTATATACACAAACAGAGGAAGTGTGTCTCCATGTATTTGCCCACCCCACCCCTCCACTGGTCATCAACTCTCAAAAACCACAACAAAGGAGAAGGGCACTGCTGAAATGACCTTGGCTGTGACATCATGGGCTGGCTAAAAGAAATGAAGCCATTAGACTGAAGCAGCAGCAAGTCATAAATCAAACCATTTCCAATAAGCTGCCTTAATGGTCATCCATCATAGAGGCATGCAAGACGAAGCAAAGGCAAGGCCCTGCCTGTGTCAAGCAGGGAGCCCCAGCAGGCCCAAGTCAGCCACAGACATAAACAATAATAATCCCAAGCTGATGGTTAAGCCTGCAGGACATTTAGAAATTTGCTGCGTGCTTTTTGTTTGTTAGAGGTGATATTTACCTAGCAGGAAGAAATGGATTTCAATAATCATTAAGCAAGTATAATGAAGCACATACAGTACAATACAGTTTGCAATAGGAGATGAATCAGTGGCAAAAGCTAAGGGCAACATGAGGATATGCAATCAGAGGAAGGATCTGATTTGTTTCACTGGTGATAAAGGATAAGACAGAGGCTTATTACATTACTGAGTTTGTGGTTGAGATGGCAATATCAGACTACATGTGACAGCTGGACATTATTCATGTGTGAATTAACTTAGTCTGAACACATGGTTTATAATATAAAATCTTAGTACTAAAATAATGTGTGATTAGAATTACTGCTGTTGAAAATGGGGTTCATTGTTTCACTCATCTTCAGTGATATACTGGAGATTGTATCATATCTTTACAATGTATTACATCATTAGGGGTCCAAGAACTGAAGGTGATGGAATCCTATTATTTTGTTAGGATTTTTAGGAGTTCAAGCACCGAAAGTGCTGGAACCCTTTTGTTTTTGTTAGAATTTTTCTTATTACTTGGAGTGCAAACACTTGCTGGAGTTCTTTTGTAATTGTCAAAATTGTTCTTATTATTAAGGGCCAAGTGCATAGTACTTAGAATCCTATTATCTTTGTTAGGATTCTTCTGATGAATGAGATGAGCTTGATTGAGCTCAATTGACCTCATGGTGGTGCTATAGTGAAGTGTTTTATGTTTTGGCTCATATCTTGAATACTGTAAGCCCTACAGTGAAAATGTGTTTGATACTTATTCTTTGGGTTCTCCCCCAAAAAAAAGGCTCAAGAAAAATTTAGCTCCACCCATGTATATTTTAGCTAATTTGCATAATGTGCAAAACCTATTGCATACCTATTGCAAAACCTTTTGCATACTTTTGCAGAACTCATGAAAATTGGAACATATTCATTCAGACATTCGTTCCTCGGGTGTGGTCATTCATAAGGGGCAGAGATAAGGTCAGATAACTTTTCTCAAGAACTGTATGCTTGATCAAACTGAAGCTTGGTATACTGCATCTGTATGCTAATCTGCAAATGGATGTTTGATGATGACTTGGTTACTTCAAAAATATGGCCACACCAGCCAATCTGCTTTCAGCAGGCATTTGACAGGGTCAACATTGAGCTATTGTCATAATACTTGAAAGTATGGTCCTTCTAAGGACCCCCTATTAACTGATACAGCCTCGCTCAACTTGGCCTCAGTGGGGCACTATCCTTTTAAGTGGTTAACTAATCTAGGTTAACTAATCTATCCTGCAGCCAACTCCCCCCTGACAGAAAAGAAAGCCCACCAGCACCACCTGCACCCCCGGCCTGTGGACCACCTCGAATTTGAAAGGCTGGAGGGCCAGATACCAATGGGTGATCCGCGCATTGGCATCCTTCATGCGGTGGAGCCACTGGAGTGGGGCGTGATCCGAGCAGAGGGTGAAAGGGTGCCCCAGCAGGTAGTATTGGAGGGTGAGGACCGCCCACTTGATGGCCAGATACTCCTTGTCAATGATGCTGTACTTCATCTCCCACGCAGAGAGCTTGCAACTTATGTACAGCACCGGGCGCTCCTCCCCCTCCACCATCTGGGACAGAACAGCCGCCAGCCCTCTGTTTGATGCATCCATCTGCAAAATAAAAAAAGAGAGAGAAGTCAGGGGGGTGTAAAAGTGGCCCTCCGCACAGTGCAGCCTTTATCTTAGTGAACGCCTGTTGGCACTGCTTCGTCCACTGGACCGGATCTGGTGCCCCCTTTTTAGTGAGATCCGTCAGCGGGCTGGTGACATCTGAATAATTAGGCACAAACCTACGATCGTAGCCAGCCATCCCCAGGAACTATCTCACCCCCTTTTTGGTCTTGGGCCTCGGGCAGGTCGCAATGTCTGCAGTCTTGTCAATTTGAGGACGCACCTCGCCATGACCCAAGTGGAAGCCCAGATACCATACTTCCACCCACCCAATCGCACAATTTTTTGGGTTACCGGTGAACCCCGCACGTCTCAGCGACTCCTGGATGGCCCTGAGGTGTTTTAGGTGCCACGGCCAATCATTGCTATATATAATGATATCATCTAGATAGGCTGTGGCATAGGCAATATGCAGATGGAGGATTTTGTCCATGAGCTGCTGGAACATTGCGGGATCCCCGAATAACCCAAACGAAAGAGTGACGAATTGGTGTAAGCTGAACGGGGTGGAAAAAGCCGTTTTCTCTCAGGATAGAGGAGTCAAGGGGATCTGCCAATATGCCATTGTTAAATCCAGTGTCAAGTAAAAATGAGCAGCACCTAACCGATCGAGCAACTCGTCAATGCAAGGCATTGGGTACGCTTTGAACTTAGACATTGTGTTGACCTTTCAGTAGTCCACACAAAACCGGACCGACCCATCGGTCTTGGGGACCAAGACCACCAGGCTGCTCCAGTCACTGTGCAACTCCTTGATTATTCCCATCTTAAGGATGGCCTTGAGTTCATCCTGAAACACAATTTTCTTGTGCTTGGGTAAGCGGTAGGGGCGGCATCATACCACCACCTCTGGGGGTGTCTCAATGTGGTGTTCTATGAGGGACTGGGGTGGGTTGAGTGCTTACTTTTGTTTTTACCTCTGGCCCCACTCCGCCCTCTCCGGAACCCACCAATGCCAATGCCACGGGGACCCCCTCATTCCATAATTTAAGCAGGTTGAGGTGGTATACCTGCTGCGTCCCGCCCCTATCCGTTCACTTCACCTCATAATCGACATCCCCAACTCGCCATGTGACCTCAAAGGGTCACATGAGTAATTTACAACTCGATGAGGGTAATAACATGAGCACTTTATCTCCGGAGTGAACTCTCAGAGGTGCACACCCGTTGTACATCCGTGTTTGACGCTCTTGTGCCTGCCGTAAATCCTCCTGGGTTAGGTGGCTGAGAGTGTGGAGTTTTGCACGCAGGTCAAGAACATGTTGAATTTTGCTTTTACTGTTAGAAGGTCCCTCCTCCCAATTTTCGTGCATCATGTCTAGGACGCCACACGGCTTACGCCTATACAATAATTTGAACGGGGAAAATCCCATGGAGGCTTGCGAAAACTATCATACTGCAAACAACAGGGGCTTGAGCCATTTATCCCAATTATGTGTCTTTGCTCACAAACTTACGAATTAGGTTTTTAAGGGTTTGGTTAAACCGTTCGACCAAGCCATCTGTTTGTGGATGATAAACGCTTGTGCGGATGGATTTAACCCCCAACAACTTATAGAGCTTGTGGAGGGTGCATGACATAAATGTACTGCCCTGCTCAGTCAGGCTTTCTTTTGGAATCCCGACTCAGGAGATTATTTTAAACAGTGCCTCTGCAACACTGCGTGCAGAAATGTTACGCAGTTGCTCTGCTTCAGGATATCGCATTGCATAGTCCACCAGAACTAAAATAAAGTGATGCCCTCATGCTGACCGGTCTAATGGCCCAATGAGATCCATCCCAATTCTTTCGAAGTGGATCTCAATTAGGGGAAGAGGGCGCAAAGGCACCTTTAGCGTGGCTGCCGGATTCACCAGCTCAATTACAACACAACACCTCAATTACACACAGGTGTGATCAATTTGCCACTCACCTTCCCTGGCCTCGCCCTCCATTTGCAGACCAGTGCTTGACCACGCCCCCGCTGCCACAATACTGTTTTACTCAAACTTGAAATGAAATACTCTAATATTTTGAGATTGTTTTTAAAAAATTTTGCACTGTAGTCCGTAATTATCAAAATTTAAATAGAAAAATGGTTGAAACATTTTAGTTTATGTGTAATGAGTCTAGAGTATATTAAATTTTCACTTTCTTAAGTGACTGATGTAAAATATTGAACTTTTTCACAATATTCTAATTGTTTGAGATGCACTGGTATAGTCAAAAATTGCAATCATGTAACCAGAAAATTCATTGTAGTTTTAACATGAAGTCTGTTTTGATGAAGTTATCAACTGTTCACTGATGGAGACTTGAGTGCAAGACTGTTCATGGCAAATACAGTCCTAAAGTTATCATGGCAGTTGTAGTACTAAGTTATCATAGCAAAACTGTTTGTATCAATTGCAGTCCAAAGCCATCTATAGTTTCTTGATCTGGTTCCTGTTTGTGCTACTTTGGATTTTGCCCTTCATGTTGTTGTTTGTACATCGCATAACTTTTGCCTGAACTTGTTTATGAGTTTGGATCACGTTTTGGATTTGTCTGCCTTGATCTCTATTTAACCCTTCAACTGCATTTGCATCATACTTAAGTACCTTACCTGACATGTAACCCATCTCAGGCAAGCCTTGTCATGACTCCTGTAAAACCATCTCTATGTAAAGTGGAGAAATGCGAGTTCTTCATCTTGGAAATCTCATTCCTGGGTTGTCATTAGTCCAGGAGTGGCCATGGACGTAGCCAAAGTAACAGCAGTTGCAGACAGGTACAAAACAGCTTTCACCGCAGCTGCCATTCTTAAAAGCCCTGATGCATCAAAGCCATTCATATTTGAGGTTGATGCCTCAGTATCTGGAGTGGGAGTAGTGTTATCACAGTGGTTTGGAGAAAAACCTTAGCTCCACCCAGTGGTCTTCTTTAAAAAAAACAAAAACAAAACAAAACTATTGCCTGCAGAAGAAAACTATGATGTGGGTAATTGAGAGCTGCTGGCAGTAAAGTTCACCCTGGAAGAGTGGCAACACTGGCTCTAGGGGGCCAAGTTCCTTCAACCATCTTTACACATAATAAGAACTTGGAATACTTGAAAGCCGCTAAGCACTTGAACCCCCACCAAGCCCTTTTGGCACTTTTCTTCAACAGGTTTCACTTTACCCTCGGATATTGCCCAGGCTCCCTGTCACACATTCATCTTCCCAGTAATGCTGACTCACAGCCCGAGTCCTTCCTGCCTCTTTCCTGTTTCATCAGAGCCATAACATGGGAATGTGATCAAGAAATCGCCAACACACTTCCATATCATGTCCCCGCTACCTATTCCTGTGGTTGCACCTAGGTGCCCCCACAACCCCAAGGCAACTCAAAACTTGAGCACACACAATGCTGGCAACTGGTCATCCAGGTACCCCACACACCTACTAAGGTCTAAGTATTGGTGACCAAGCATACTGACAGATATTCACCATCACATTTCATCCTGTAGCACATGGGCACAAGCTAAAGTTCCACATATCCTGCCAGCAGGTAAACTGTGCCCTTGCCCACACTACAGCACCCATGCTCCCTCATCTCGATTGATTTCCTCACTGACCTTCCCAAGTCCCAGGATAACACGGTCATTATGGTAGTCATTGACTGGTTCTTGAAGTCTGTGCACCTCATCCAATTACTGGGCCTCCCCACAGCTTTTAGGACTGTTGTTTAATCACATGCTCTGTTACTTTGGAATCCCCAAGGACATTGTCAGTTACTGGGGAATACAGTTCACCTCCAGAGTGTGTATGAGTTTCATGGAGAAATTGTGGTTCTCTGTGAGTCTCACTTCTGGGTGTCACCCACAGGGTAAGGGGCAGGTTGAAAGGGCCAATCAGGACAAGGCAATTCTTGTGCACCTCTTCCTCTGATAACCAGGGTGAATGGGTGCAGTTTCTTCCATGGGCCAAGTACACTCAGAATTCCCTTTGACACTCACTTCTGACCCTTTTTCAGTGTGTGCTGGGCTACCAGTCCCCTTTGTTCCCATGGAATGCCACCCAAACCAACTCACCCACAGTGACCACTGGTTTAGGTAGAGTGAACGGGTGTGGGAGAGCACCCACCAGTGCCTTGAACATGCTGCCAAATGAACCAAGTGGTTTGCTGACCGTCACAGTGATGAGACACCACAGTATAACCTGGGGGATCACGTTTGGCTGTCAGCCAGGGATATCTGGAACACACAGGATTGTAGAAAGCTTGATCTCAGGTACACTGGCCCATACAAAATTCTGCAGAGAATAAATGAGGTCACCTACAAGCTCGACCTACCATGCCACTGCCGTATCGCTCCCTCTTACCATGTTTCCTGCCTCAAGCCTGTCATCAATGGACCTCTAGCCACAGACCGTCCCCCCACCACACCTCCCAAATCCCTTGACATTGATGGCCAGCTGGCCTACATCATTAAGGCTATCCTGAATTCCCACAGAAGGGAGGGCAGATTTGAATATCTCATTGAGTGGGAGGGCTATGGCCCAGAGGAGCAGTACTGGATACCAGCTCAGGGCATTCTGGATCCATTACTCAAACAAGATTTCCATTCATGTCACACTGGAAAACCAGGTCCACATACCAGAGGACACCCAAGAAAGATACATGATCCTGGAGTGAGCTCATTGGTTGGGCACTACAACGGCCCAACACCACTAGTCTCTTATTAGGAGACAGACACTGCCTCTGCGAGCCTTCCTGGTGATGTTGGGGTCTTGGTCAGTCCTAAAAGCTGGGAAATCTGAAGGCTTCCCCTCACTGGACACAATGTTACTGTCTAGCCAAATTTCAGTGATGGCCAAGACACAGGTGCACCGATACTCATGCAGGTAGTGGGTGTTGGCTGACAACTTGTCTATCTTCACTCACAGGGAATGCTTGTTGATGAGCAGAGTAGTAGGCAGGGGATGTTTTGTTTTTGTTGGACGAATACCGCTCTTACATCCATGTTTTTGCTTTGTCCATGTAGTACCTCTCTTTGAATTTGCTCTAAGACAGTTTGGTATCAAATCTACAACAGTTGAATATTCCAAAGATATGTGTATGCAAAACAACAATAAGAATTCTCTACTGTATTGGATTTCACAGGCTATGCTGCCAGCAACGTAGCCATTGTTGCATTCTTGGATAAAACAGATGATTAAAATCAATGTAAGCAGTCCAGTCACATACTATAAAGTGAAATCCATAATTGATACTTCAGTGCAGACAATGTATGAAGTAAAGAGCATAAACAACATAATAAAAACATACAAATGCCAAGCATGAAATGCAGCAAGGCAGCCACAGAGCAGCACCCTGGAAGTTAAATCCCAAGCGAAGCTATCCAAAGTAATGTGCAGACATAGAGCGAGGTTTAGGAACATTTTTACCCAAAAATGTCGATTAACACCAGTAATGCACTCGAAAGTCAAATAGAACGATTCTTTAAAAAAAACAAGGCCAAATATTGCCTATTCTGTGTGAATCTGGTGAATTTGTTTGGCTTTTTAACCATACCAGTGTTTGAAAGTGGTTAAATTATTCCCCATCTCATGAAACATTTTCCTTGTGTGGTTATTAAAAAGAGAGTCATGTAAAACTTTGCATCAAATTCTTTTCACAATCCCATTCAGTATATGTATCCTGCACGTGTGTTTGAGCCGTGATGCACCCCTGCAATACAATGGTTGTATACGAACACACGGTTCATCGGACAAATTTTAAGAGGTGGTGGGATTAGATTCAAATAACTGTTTCTCAGGCCATAAATTCAATCAAGCTAAAATCTGTTGTACTGCATACCTAATATGTAAAAGCACACATTTCACAGTTTTACCATTAACCTACAGGATGAAATTTTAATAACATGCTCATCTATGGTTGCTTTACTGTTCTATGCAAGGTAGTGAGAATTTGCTGCTTGTGGTCCAGTCTGCACATTTTGTTTGCAGCATCAGTACCTTATTAATGCTTTATTTAGCTGTCTCATTCTTACCTTATAAATGGTATTACCTGCTTGTTCTTAATAACTGCTGCTTTTGGAAATGTGAAGATTAATTAATGATAAAACAATTCAGGAATAAAATTATTTTAACACTAAAATTTTGTCATTAATCAAGTGTCTCAACACAAGAATTACAGCGAGATAATACCTCATTAATGACTGCTTTTAATTGAATGTGTTCAGTGTCACAATAGGGCAAGTTGAGGCAGGATGCAGGTGCAGGTAAAGAGTGTTTATTAAAAACAGTACAAACAAATTAAAAAAAAAACATTCAGAAATGTGATAAAAAAAACAGGCATACTTCAGTTGATCCACAAACATAATAGCAGAGGCTAAGCAGGGTTAGAGCCAGGGATTAAAAACAGGATTAAAAAACCAGACAGACAAGATGTATAATAAGGCTTAGTATAACACCGGAGCTCTCACAACACAGGGCTAATTCTTCACAAACTGAGAGTGTGTGAGGAGTCCTTAAAAACAGAATCTGTAATGAGCCGGCATGTGAAACAGCTGCGCGTAATTAACAGGTGCATGCACGGACCCGTGGTGCATTCTGGAAACTGTTGTCAAGCCAGAAACTGATGTACAATGTCGGAAACCTGGAAGCAGGTGCTCTGCTGAGCAAGGCGCACAGCTCAGCACTCAGGATGAGGGAGAGTTCATGACATTCAGCATGGAGCTCTATTTTATAGTGTAAACTGCAAAGTACTGAATAATTCTGTCAGGTATCGAGACAACTGAACCCAAATACATTAAAACTGCCTGACAAGTTTTGGGTATTAAAGAAGACATTACCATAAAATGAGGCAAATGGTTACAGATACATATAGAGAATTTACAAAATAATCACAAACATTGGTAACATTTTACATAAAGGTTAACATACACTTCCAGAAACAATTTAGTAAAGAGAACCAGGTAATGTAAAATAACAGTTAAAGTAAGGATATGAAAACACTAAATAAAGCACTAATAATCTGGTAAATAATGTCAAATAAGTTGTACTGCCAACTAGGTAAAGGCAGGAACACACGAACATGATGTGAGCTCAATAAACACAAGACAGAGGGCTACCAAGATGATACAAGATGGCGCAGCACTGCAGCAGCTCCAGTTAATGTCTTGTGTTTTTTGTAGTTTCTTGTATTTTCTGTCACATTCTTATTTGTCAAAACACTTCATCCAGTAAAACCTTTCATGCTGAAATGCATACTGTTTGACTGTTTGACCACCAAACCAATGGGTGCAGGAGTCTTGTTTATCTCTGTTTATCTCTTGTTTATCTCTGTTTATGTCTGTGACCAGTTGATAGTGCTCTGCAAACCCACACTACTGCCTGAAGCAAGACCAATGAGTTAAAGAGGAGATGCCTGGGATACAGGGCTGGTGCCATACAGAGAGCAAGAAGGAGGAAACAGAAATGATTTCTTCCCTCAATTGTCATGGGAAATGTGAGGCAAATAAGATGGATGAGCTCGGGGCACTGACACACACACAGTGGGAATATCAGGAATTCACCGAGTGTTTCACCGAGACATGGCTGCAGGAACATATTTCAAACTGTACCCAGCTTTCAGACTGTATGAGACAACTCCATAGCCCTTCCCCCCTTGGCAAATTAGAACAGAATTTGGTACTTCTGACCCCCACATTGTTCAGCAGCAGCCTGTGGCCACAAGGACTGTGAGGAGGTGGTCACAGGAAGTGAATGAGACTCTGCAGGGGTGTTTTGAGGCCACAGACTGTGATGTGCTCTGTAAGCCCCTTGGAGATGGCATCAAATCCATGACTGACTGCATAATAGAGTACATTATCTTCTGTGTTGATAACACCATACCCACCAGGACAGCACGATGCTTCACCAATAATAAGTCCTGGATCACCAGTGATGGGAAGGAACTGCTGAACAGGTAGAAGAGTGTTTTCAGGGATGGGGACAGAGAATTACTGAGGAGTGTGCAGAGGGAGCTGAAAGTGAGGCTCAAGTAGAGAAAAGAGGCATACAAGCGAAAGCTGGAGAACAAGCTCCAGCGAAACAATGTGAGGGATGTGTGGTCATGAGTAAAGATAATCACATGGTTCAAGGTGAAGGGGAATCAGGCTGAGGGAAGCCTGAACAGACCAAATGAGTTGAATGTGTTCTTCAACAGGTTCAGTACAGGATCCTCAGCTGCCTCCTCCCCCACCCCCTCTGCCCCAGCCACACAGTCTGAACAAACTCCCTGCCCTCCCAGCTGCTTCCCTCTCACATCTACGCAGTGATCAGGATCAATGACTCACCCCATGCCTCCCCACACCTCTCAATCTCTACCATGAACTTCAACTTCAACACAGCCCCATCAACCCCTTCCCCCATGCCAGGAAACACTGAGCCCCATCTATCTTCCCCACCCACCTGTCTGTTTCCAGCAACCAGGTGAAGAGACAGCTGGAGAGACTGCACCAGAACAGAGCTGCAGGTCCGGATGGTATGAGCCCCAAGGTCCTGAAGGCCTGCCTGGGGCAGCTATGTGGGATGCTACAGCACCTCTTCAACCGTAGTCTGAGTCAGGAGAAGTTTCCAGTGCTGTGGAAGACATCCTGCCTTGCTCCGGGACCAAAGCAGTCTTCTCCATCTGCCTTCACTGACTATATACCGGTTGCCTTAACATCCCATATCATGAAAGTCCAGGAGAGAATGGTTTTGGCCTATCTCAGACCTCAGGTGATCACCTCTCTCTGTACCCACTGCATTTTGCCTACTGCCCTGAGGTTGGAGTTGAGGATGCCATTATCTACCTACTTCAGTGAGCCCATTCTCTCGTGGACAAAACTGGCAACACTATGAGGATCATGCTTTTTTTTTATTTCTTCAGTGCTTTTAACACAATACAGCCTATACTGCTGTGAGAAAGCTCAAAAATGTACAGGTAGACACCTCCACAACCTCCTGGATTATTGACTACCTGACAGACAGATTACAGTTTGTGCAACTGAGGGTGTGTGTGTCTGAACAGGTGGTAAGCAGCACAGGAGCACCACAGGGGACTGTACTCTTGCCTTTCCTCTTCACACTGCATACCTCAGACTTCCAGTACAACTCAGAGTTCTGTCATTTGCAGAAATTCTCAGATGGTTCTGCAGTTGTGGGGTGTATCAGTGGTGGACAGGAAACTGAGTACAGGGAATTGGTGGACTGTTTTCTGGAGAGGTGTGAGAAATGTGGCCAAAATGAAGGAGATGGTTTTGGATTTTAGGAGGCGCAGGACAAGGTTGAACACCATTTCCATCCTGCGAGAAAAGGTGGAGGTGGTGGACGGCTATAGCTACCTGGGTGTTCACCTTGACAACAGACTAGACTGGAATTGAACACTGAGCCTGTCTACAGTAAGGAACAGAGCTGACTCTACTTCTTGATTTAGCTAATGTCCTTTAATGTGTGCAGCAAGATGTTGCACATTTTTTACCAATCTGTTTTTGCTAGTGCAATTTTCTTTGCAACCATACATTGGGGCAGCAACATCAGAGCCAGTGGCACTAAGAAACTAAACAAGCTAATAAAGAAGGCTGGATCTGTGCTGGGGATTGCTCTGGAGCCCGAGAGTTGGTTGTTAAGAGAAGAATGTTGCACAAACACCTCAACATAATGGACAACACTCCACATTCCCTGCATGACCGACTGGTCATACAGTAACGTGTTTTCATTCGGATTCTCCTTCAACTCCACTGTAACAAGGACCACTACAGGAAGTCTTTCCTGCCCACTGCAATAGAAATATATGACGCTCCTCTATGCTGGGAGAGGAGACTTATCTCCTGAGTGATATTGCACATTCTACATTTAATTTGCACATATTACTTTTAATTTGCACAGTTTTATTCTATTATTATTTTTATTCTATTGCTATATTTATTCTATTATTTTATCTAGTAGTATAGTAGTTTATATAGATATATATATTTTTAAATATGTTTTTTTTTACTTATCTCATTGTCTGTTTTGTGTATGTTATGTGTGTTTTATGACTTATGTGAATTGGCTGCTGGTCATTGTGACAGCCATGACATGGCCAGAGGGGGAAGCAACAAACACGGTGAGGCCTGAGGGGGAAGCAATGTTCTCCATGAAGCAAGGGGACAGAGCAACATCCTCAGCTGAGCAGGCATGCAGAGCAAAGACCTCAGTTGAGCAGGGTGGCAGAGCGACGTCCTCAGCTGAGCAGGGAGGTGGAGTGACATTCTCAGTGGAGCAGGGTGGTGGAGCGACATCAGTAACGGGGCAGTTTGGCAGAGCAACATCACCAGTGGGGCAGGGAGGGGGGGGGCAATGACATCCTTGCCAGAGTTAGAGGTTGAGGTGATTGGGCACAAGAGACCTTGCCTGTTTGCACGGCCTCCTCTTTGTCTACTTGTTTGGGCATCACTTGTGAGGCCACCCAGTTGACCTCTGACATGAGTGTGGCTTGTGAGGCTGCTCTGTTGGCTTCTGGCTTGATCATGGCTTGCGAGGCCACCCTGTCGGCCTCTGGCTTGACTGTGGCTTGTGAGGCCATCCCATCAGCATCTCTCTTGGGCTACCAGAGACAGAACTTAAATACCTGTGCTCATTAGACATAAGCATTACTCAGGTGTTCATGATATTGTGAAGTGTAGGGGCTGTTGGGTAACATAGTCCTGACATTACTAAACGCATTTTTACATGCTGATAACAATGTAACAATGTAAATTGTTTATTTACATAAATAAACAATAGTACATGGGTTATAATGGTTAAAAAAAGACAGACTAATATGATAAATTGGCAAAGAAAATCACACATAATAATTTAATGTACATGTCTAGAAACTAATTTCACAAGCGGTATCCTTTCAACTGAAAACATCTCATTAGCAACAGCACAAGCTACTTTGCAGTGAACTGTGTGAACATTAGCTTGAATGTTCATTTCTATTAATACTTATTTTCTTACATTCACAGTTGTGGATGATTAAGCAGTTTGAAACCTTTCCCCAAGTTGCCAGGAGGAAACTTTGCAAATATTCTTAGGGGGACATACACTCACCGGCCACTTTATTATGTACACCTTGCTAGTACCAGGTTGAACCCTATTTTGCCTTCTGAACTGCCTTAATTCTTCATGGCAAAGATTCAACAAGATGCTGGAAACATTCCTCAGAGATTTTGGTCCATATTGACATAATAGCATCACACAGTTGCTGCAGATTTGTCGGCTGCACATCCATGATGCGAATCTCCCGTTCCACC
>JAOTRR010000043.1:8218076-8228777 GCA_028570945.1 Gogo arcuatus | reverse complement strand
ATGCAGAGGAGGAATTTCACTGTGTGAGAGTACATGTGACAAAAATAAAGGCTTCTTCTATCTAGTGAATTTATAGAGTAACCCCTTAATAGGAGTATTTATGTTGAGAGTAGTGATGGCAACATAGTCATCCAGCGTATGCGTAGCCTATAGCATAAGTCAAGTGTAACAGTTTGTCAACTTTATTTAGTGGAAAACACACTGGTGTTTTCCATCACCAGCAAGACACACAGAAGAGCTAATATCATTAACCAGGTTGCCAGGTTTCAGCTAAATTTCCACCCCAATGACATCTCAAAAACCAAACAAGAGACCTAAAATGACCCAAAAAATTGGGCATTGGAAAAGGGAGAGACATTTAAACACACTGTATACACTTAAATTGAGTAGATTTAGGTTTGGTTATTTGCTATAAAACAAGATCTTGGTGACCCTGGAGGAGCAGTAGATAAACTGTCCTATCTACTGCTCCTCCCCGAGCATGGGAAGCATGATTTTTGCCACAGAAGACCTCTAGTAGTGCTCATTGTTATGTGAGGCAGTGAGCATGCTGCCCCACAATTTCACTACATCTTGAAAGGTGAGCATATCAATGAAACATCTGTCTAACAGCAACATTTTTAAAGTCATTGGTCACTGAAATGAGGTATTTAATATTTCAAAGTAATTTAAAAATGCATGGCATTGTGAATGAGGACTTTACACCAATCAGCCATAACATTAAAACCTCTGACAGGTGAAGTGAATAACATTGATTGTCTTGTTACAATAGCACCTGTCAAAGTGAGATATATTAGGCAGCCACTGAACAGGAAAAATGGGCAAGCGAAAGGATCTGACAAGGGCCAAATTGTAATGGCTAGATAACCGGGTCAGAGCATCTCCAAAACAACAGGTCTTTTGGGGTTTTCTTAGAATGCAGTGGTTAGTACCTACCAAAAGTGGTACAAGGAAGGACAACCGGTGAAGCGCCGACAGGGTCATGGGTGCCCGAGGCTCACTGATGCACGTGGGGAATAAAGGCTAACATATGTTGTTACTTTAACACATACTACTTTCCACATTGTTGCAGACCAAGAACAGCGCTTCATGGCAACAGTATTCCCTAATGACAGTGGCATCATTCTGCAGAATAATGCGCCCTGCAACACTGTAAAAATTGTTCAGCAATGGTTTGAAGAACATGACAAAGAGTTCAATGTGTTGACTTGGCCTCCAAATTCAATCCGATCCATGGAGGCTCCATTTCACAACTTACAGGACTTAAATGATCTGCTGCTAATGGCTTGGTGCCAGATACCACAACACACCTTCAGAGGTCTTGTGGAGTCCATGCCTCAACGGATCAGGGCTGTTGTGGCGCATGGGGGACCTACACAATATTAGGCAGGTGGTTTTAATGTTATGGCTGATCGTGTGCAAAGCTTATTATTTGCTGTTGAATTATTATGTTGGTTGATTTATCTGGTGGGGTTCTGCCGCAACTATCCCTATGGACAAGCCGCCACTAGAGAGTAGCCATCATTAAGGCCATCTAAATGTAATTTATTGTTACACAAAAGTACAATGCAGTCAAGTAAAGAAGCAGGTCCTGTGTATAACATTTTGAGCTCTATAACTATCAGAGAGGATTATTTCATTCCTGGTAAGGTCAAAGATGAGAAGAAAATCACTTATTATTTCCACACAGTGGTGGACAAATATTTTAAGTTACGGTCAGAGATTTCATTGAGATAAAAACTAATGCACCATTTTATAACTGTACAGTATTAATTATCTATAATCTTTAGTTGAAAAATGTAACCAAATTAGTTAATAAGTAAATTGGTATGACCTAAGTAAATACAGTGTTACACCAAGATCCTTCTCATCACAGGGTTTGTGTAAAGTTTGGCAGTAAAAGGTATCAATTAGCTTTTAGTTAGCCTTAGAAATTGACTCATGTTGGAGAATGTCACAATATGTCACATACTGACATGGTTTTGTTTTTTTTGTTTTTTTTTTGCCAGATGGGATTTTTCAGGCGGCATTACCGAGAGATAATAGAGGCAGAAAAGAACAGGAAAGACAGCGATGAGAGCTGGGATTGGGTTCAGAAGAGTGAATGAGAGTCTGGGGTTGTGTCAGATGACCCAGTAAGCTGCTGCCTTCACCACGGACATGTCCTTACACTCATACCATCCAGTCTTCCATATGTGGAAGAGAAGAATATTCTCCAAATTTTTCGGAGCTTTGACACTTTTTTTTTGTAGGTAGAAATGGATATTTGGTTCACCAGATATGACTCATAGTGGAATTCCATATGATCCCAACAGAGGTGGCCATCTGCCAGTTGGAGTGGAGAGACGGAAGGAAAGAAACGGAGACTTCCACCAAAGGATATGGATATTGCATCAAAACTAGCAGATCGTAAAAACCCTCAGGGCGCTGTTTAAGAGCAAAGACCTATTTTTTTATATATATGTATTCATGTTGTATAAATGAGAGTTTCAGGAGGGCTTGTAGATTTTTGGCCTTCAAACATATATTTTTGGTATTGATGTTTGAAAGCACTGATTACAGATACATGCTGAAGACTTGATAATCTTCATGTAAATCAATGTTCCAGGAAGAACATATAATAGTAATGAGTTGGAAACATTTGGGTTGTACCTCTGTTTCCTTTCATTTCACATCCATCCAATTTGCAAAAGATATGATGTTTTTGTATTTGCTTTTGGTTATTTATCACTTAGAGAGAAACAGAGAGGCTCATGTCAGTTCAAGTTACCAATTCATGCACATTTGCACTGGATAATACTCCATTTTATAAATGATGTATGAATAATTCTATGCAGTCCCTTTAGTCCCACATACCTTCTTTGATTTCTTTTGAAAGTAAACAGTAGCATAACTCGTTCACCAATATAATAATGCAGAAATCTTGAGTCCAGCCTTTGCACGTATTGTTTTCTTAAAGCTTTCACTGTTTTTATAAAGCTTTCACTGTTTTTGTAAAGCTTTCACTGTTTTTGTAGTATGAGTATTCTTAGCCTCTGGTCAAATATTGCACCTAAAGATATCAGAATGTGCTGCACTTCATGACTGAACCTAAGCTTACTCTTTGGGGCTTTGGGGGAAAGTTTTATGTCAATACATTGGAATGCAAAGCTCCCTCATAACTCAGAGCACATCAGTTGTAAAGCAAAGCCCCACTCCAAGCAGAGGTGTGCAGTCACATTTTTTTCAAAACTATTTTTATTCAAGAGCATGGGCCAATGAAGCATAATTGTAAAATGCAGCAGTAAAACAGAACATAATGAATATAGAAACTGTTAAACCCATAATAATGTTCTGGTTTCTGGTGTGAGGGCCTAAACCAGTGAGCAAACTGTAGACATAATTTTCCTTCATTTCTTACTCATAATCTTTATCATACACTGAATCTACAACCTGTCATATATATCATTTTTGTTTGAATGAAAAAATGATGTTTATAAATAATATAAATATTTGTTAAAAACAGATGTGCCATCTGGCTAAGATTTTTTTGTTAACTCTATACTGCATCAAACAGTCAACAGATTTTCCAGTTACTTCACTGCTTATCATTCACATTTGCTGATTTACTGACATCTGAGAGTTTGGCATGAAGAATATTGCTTGATGTTGTATGAATGATCCATTATGTCACTGGCATGGCAAACATAAATACACATTTCTCCTCTGCACCTGGCAACATTTTTTGCATGGACGTGCATCTGAGAGAGAAATACTTGACATTAAATAGGTATTTAAGTATTGTATATTAACTGTGAGTGCTTTAGCAGTATTACTATTATCACTTTTTTGAGTAAACTACTGTCACAGATTTTCATTTTTGTAAATGCAGTGAAGTCTTTGTTTTCCAAGTTAGGCAAGTTGTTCAAGTTGTATATTTGTCTATTGATTTTTCTGTTTTAAAATTAAAGTTCACAGTTGGATGTCTTTTGTGTACCTCAAATGTGTGAACTCTTTAGTGATGTTTGCAGTAATATCGCCATCTAGTGCTGTATAAGTTGCACTGGACATTTTTCTCGTAAAGGCTTTTTAAAATAAAGCCAAAGCCTTCTCATTTCATGTTAGTAATAAAGCATAACCCCAGAAAGAAAATGATAAGAACTACATTATCATTTATTACAAAACTAAACTTAAAGGTTTCAAGGTTTAAAGGTTTATTGTCATTGACAATGAAATTGCAGTTGCATCTGATATTGTACACACAAGCAAAAAGACAAGTACTCCCATCCTCCCAGTCACCCATCCTCCCATCCACCCACAAAGTGACATTTAACATACTGTACACACAAACATGTAACAAAAGACAAGTGCTGCCATCCTAACCTTCCCACATGTATTATTTATTTCACAAATAAACTAAAGAATTTTAGTTATTACTCATACTGTAGTTATTGCACAATTTATGGTTTTTTCACGTATTGTCATTTTCAGACATATAGTTAATTCATGTAGCAAGTAGTTGTCCTGAAAACCGTCTCACTGCTTAAAGACGATTTAAACCTAAACTACATATTTGTTTATACCTGCATGTAACTGGAGTTTGTTTTAAAAATTGTATACCCATTGCACTAAAATGCCATCATAATTCATAATCATCTAAGTATTTACTGCAGTCATTGGCTCAGGTGACACTTGTTGCTATTAGACACAAGAGAGCCAATCACAGAGCTTTGCCAGCAAACTACATTAATAATTTGTTGCTATTGTGTTGCTGGTGGTTACAAGGAGCTGCTACAACACCAGGTAATTACAGACGTTTTATTATTATGGACAATTTCTCAGTTTTTAAGAGCAAGACTATTATTTAAAATTATTTTTATTATTTTGTAAACTGTAATAACCTTTGCTGTTATGGAATGCTTTTAAGGTTTTTTTAAATATCACAAGGCCAGCAGAAAAGCTTTGCTCAGTATACAAGCTATATATACATGCCATGTTATTCATGATGATTTATACATGTGTGTGTGTGTGTCTGTCTGTCTGTCTGTGTGCTATTGTAATATGCTTTAATATGCTGCTAATATGATATTTCATTTTCCTTATAAGTGATGGCATCCCAAGTAGAAGACAGCTTGATAAAGACCAGTTTGATTGAGCAGGTTGTCGCCCCCATCGCTGCTCACATTTGTTACCTCACGCTGCTGTCTGAGACTGATGACGAGACAGAACAGTTCATACAGCTGGAGGCTTCAGCTCGTGCTGTAGCCAAGGCCTCCAGGAGCATGGCTGATGTAGCATCAGGGTTAGTTGAAGTCACGAGGAATTAGCTGGTCATGTTGAAAATGGTGTACTATGCATATGGACTATAAGAATGTAAAAAAAAAAAAAACCACATACTTACTGGCTACATTATTAGCAACACCTAGCTACTCATTCATACAATTATCCAGACAATTATATGGCACCTGCATAATGCTTAAACTCAAAAAAAAGATACAGGTAAAGAGTTCAGTTAATTTTCACATCAAACACCAGAATGGAGAAAATCTCAGTGACTTAGGCTGAATTTCAGTAACTGTGGATTTTCTGGCATTTTCACATACAACAGTCTCTAGAGTTTACACAGAACTGTGTGAATAAAAACATCTAGTGAGTGACAGTTCTCCAGATGAAAACACTTTGTTGATGAGAGAATGGCCAACCTGGTTCAGGCTAATAGAAAGGCTACTCTAACTCAAATAAACACTCTTTAAGCATGGTAAGCAGAAAAGCATCTCAGAACACACAACACATCAAACCTTTGAAGCAAATGGGTTTAACAGCAGAAGACTATATCAAGTTCCACTTCTGTCAGCCAAGAACAGGATTCTGAGACTACAGTGGGCATAGGCTCACCAAAACTGGTCAGTTAAAGATTGGAAAAATATTGCCTGTTCTGACGAATCGCAATTTCTGCTGCGACATGCATGGTTGGATCAGAATTTGGCATCAATAGTTTGAATCCATGGACCCAAATCTACCTTGTGTCAAGAGTTCAGGCTGGTGGTGATGGTAAGTTGGTGTGGGAAATGTGTTCTTGGCACATATTGGGCCCCTTAATATCAACCAAGTATGCCGCAGCATATCTGAGGATTGTTGCTGACCATGTGTACCCCTTTACAGACACAATTTACTCATCTTATAATGGCTACTTCCAGCATGTTAATGCATCATGTCACAAGGCAGAAGTTGTCTCCAGCTGATTCCATGAACATGACAATTGGGTCAGTGTACATTAACGGCCTTCCCATTCACTACATCTGAATCCAATAGAACATGTTTGGCATGTGGCAATTATATGATCCAGGCATGTCAACATGGACCAGAATCTCAAAGGAATGTTTCCAACACCTTGTGGAATCCATACCATAAAAAATGGACGCTGTCTTGAGATTAAAAACAAAATTTCAGTACACATAATATTTTTCCAGTACACCATAGATACTCTAAGCCAAATTTCCAATAACACAGCCAGAGTGTTCTTTGCATTATACTACATCCCAGAGTGCAGTGTGGTCATTTTCAAAATAAACACAGAAAAACTATGGTGAAGAAGGTAACCTTAAAGCCTTTGGTTATACAGTGGTGTGTAACAAAATAAAGTACTTTTGTGAACAGACATGTAAAATGTAAACAAGCTAATGCTAACTATTAGTACTATTAGCAGTATGTCCTTTTAAACACCAGTACCTCTGTTTTCCTGTCCACAGAGTGATGGCAGAGTCAGATGATGATGTCATGAGGTTGGAAATGGGTCCACTCTTGGAACCTCTAATCATGTCAGGTCAGCATGTTCTTCTGGTCACTCAAAAGCTCAGCATACAGCCAGACGTTAGAGAGCACAGAGAAGAACTTACTGAAGCTACACAGAATGTGCTCCTAGGAGTTGTGAAGGTAAATTGAGGAGAATGAGCAATTTGTTTGCATAGGATATGATTGTATACAGTTGATTACCATTTTTTTCTTATATCAGACTAAACATGTATTTTATTAATGCAGATTCTTTTAGTGAAGGATGGTGCAACTGTAAGGAAAATTATGACAGCTTCTCACAGGCTCCTGGTTTGCCTAAGAGACGTTGGAGATGCTACAGACATGCCATCATTACTAAAAGCATTCCAGGCATTTTCCAAGGCATTACTGTTGCTGCACAACTTGGTAATGGATAGAGTAAAAGACCTGCGTGATCACAGGCAGCAAGATTGTGTAAAAACATCTGTGGAAATATTGAGAAGAAGTATCTCAATGCTTCACACTGCCATGTACACAACAATCAAACACCCAACCAGTGAGGTGGCACAAGATTCAAAGAAATACATCATCCAACTAGTGGACTCCACTATAAATGATATCATAATGATGCTCAAGGGCAACTATCAGTGCATGTCCACAGGCTCATGTGGATATTACACAGAGAGACGGAACAGATTATTGAAATCGCTGTCTGATCCAGCAGTCATTTTTTTTAAAGACAGTAACTTTGATGTTATGCTGCGAGATTTGGTGTTCCATAGTATGGCTGTTGCAAACTCCTCTCAGAGAGAAATTAGGTCTTGTGTGACTGCAAATTGTAAACGTGTCCTGCAACTGTGGTCAGAGATATCACAGCAGATAAGACAGGTAAAGATAAGTTGTACAGATAAGCAGGAGCCTAAAGACCATCAGGAAAATTTGTGTGTCTCTTTAATGATACAAATCCATGAGCTGGATGAGGCAGTGGTAAAAGCATCTCTATACCAGGTAATTGACACCTTTGTCTTAACATTAAGTTCTCTAGAGGAGCTGGTAAACACTGCACATTACATCTTAGAAGCTGACCTAGAAGTTAGTTTGGACCTGGATCCTATCCAAACTTTATTTAAGACTTTCATATCCTATGCAGATAGGATGGCTGAAGCAGCTAGCTTCATTTCAGCTTTAGCTATTGATGAAAAGAGTCTTGAGAGTGTGGAAAACTCCATTTCTTGCCTTCTGCAACTTAAGAATGGAGTCGTACCACTTTTGCTGGCGCTTAAGGGAGACTCAGTGCAGTACCATGGAGCGCTACATAAACTGATAAATTTTCACCAGAAATGGGGGGAAGAAACAGAACAACTGCTGAATGCATTTTGTGATGTAATAAATGCAAAGGATTTCATACACCTCTCTGTTCAGGAGATGAAATGTGATTTGGATAAGTGTGTAGAGGCCCAGGACAACCACCTTTTGGGCAAACATGTAAGACTTCTGATTGGCCGAATGAGCCAGGTAGTTCAGTTTGTGAGAAGATGTGTGGATAAGAGTGATGATCCTATCTACCGAAATGGATTACTGGTACTTGTTAAGCAAGCTGAAAATTCTGCAGCTGAAGTGACAGGCTATGCAACAGACATATTTAGCACCAACTTTCAAGAGGAAGCCTTCCCTTTATTTGCCAACAACATCACAGAAGCTATAAAGAACTTTGATGTTCTTCATGAGGGTTTAGATGGTCTACAGCACCCACATCTGCTTAGCCCACTGAGGGAAGGGGCTCGGCAGCTGGCTACTGCCCCACCAGTCCCTTACATAGAAGAGCCAAAGAAGACAACAAATGGTCAGGCTAAAACTGAGGATTTAGATCATGGAGATAAAAAGGGAGATTTAGCAGTTAAGCTTAAAGTTACACTTTCAGAAAATGAAAATCCGGAACTTACCACAGTGCATCAGTCTGAAACCAGAGAGGTAAAGAAGGCATTTTTTATGGACTCGAACTCTGTCCAAATGTCTCACAGTACTGACTTGTTGCCTCTCTTATACGAAGTTGTTAACATGAGCAAAGCTAAAAATGTTGAAGCTTTAAACATAGCTTGCACACAGATTGTGGAACTTTCCAGCTGTTATGCCCAAGCAACAAAGGAGGCTGCCAGTATTGTAGAGAAAAATTATGATAATCAGGAAGTGGAAACCCTTCGGTCTGAGCTAGTCACTCTGACACCACTGCTTGTCCAGGCAGCACAGGAAACAGCCATGAGTTCAGTCAAGATCATAGATACTGTCTATAAACATAGCGCTCAGTTTTCTGACCTCATCAAAAACACACACAATATTCTGCTCCCTGTAGCTGGCATGTGGTATCATGCCATCAAAGCAATGATTCATAGCCCTACAGCAAACACAGTGGACACCTGCATGCAAGAGCTCACAGAAGTCATGTGTTTGTGTGCAAACACAGTTGAACTTGTGACATCAACTGATATTAAAGTGAGGAGAGGTGAGAGTAATGACAGCATAACATCTCTATTAAGCAAGCTCCAAAAAGCCCAGACTAATACAAAGAATCTCACAGACTTCCTTGTCTCCAAAACAAGTCAGTCTGATGAGCTTGATGGACCTTGTATCCTCTGGGCATTGTCCATCCAGGTTCTACTGACCTCACTGGATAGGATTTTGGGAACAAGTACCAATTATAGAAGGGGACAGCTGAACCAGCATCAGATGACACCCAAAAAATGGTTAGCAACAATGTCCGAGAACTCACTTCGAATCCAAGAGGCAGCAAGGTTGTCTTCCTTAAACTGTAGAGATAGCTGTAAAGAAAAACTCTTGAAAGAACGAGATGACGTGAAAGCTCTCAGTGAAGTCTATTTACAGGCCACAGAGGACCTTGGAACTGTATCCATGTTAGGTGTCATGAGACTTGCAAGAACAGAGCTCCTACAGAGACAGCTTCAGATTAAAATAAAATCTCTTTGTTGTCTCTTGAGCAAAGTTAATGAGGAGTATGTAACAGCAATTCAAAATGTTGTCTCTTTGGCTTGTTCAGCAATTAGAAAAGACTGTTCCATGGAAGCTGAAGAAATCCACACACACTTTGAGGCAACTGCAGAATTTCTCCTGAATAATGTTAAAACTGCCACCAAATCTATCCAAGATTGTTTAAACTTTATGAGAGACCCAAGAGAGAGGTCCAGTCTGAGATTCATTAGTGACCATTTGTCATTTCAGATGTCAGAAATATTGAGTAGGGCAAAGTTAATAATGGAGACGCAGACTGTCTCTGAGACTTTAAGCATTGACATTCAGACACAGTGCTGGTCAGCAAAAGCACATTACCTTGTAGAAGAACTTTACAAAGTAGATGGAATTTTTCCCGTTACAAAAGACCAGATCAAACTGGGCTTGCAGGGCAAATTGTACAGTGGAGTTTTCCAGACTGATATAAAACCCAGCTCTATAATAAAGGACACAAAAGCTCCCAGACAAATAATCTCTGAAAAAACAAATCCTGTAAATATTCCTCCTACAAACAACCAGGAATCAAAAATGGTAACAAATTATTCAATAATGAAATGAGTGATATCACAAATTGATTATTACTATTTTCAGATTTCATGTAGAAATTACACATTCATGTATTACATAGGACCTGTTATCACAGAGGAGTGCTAGAGTGCCAGTGTTCAGCTCTCTGGATCCAACTCTGACCTACACTTCCCTATTCCTAAAAGAAGAAGCAGAAAGATGGGATTTTCATGGAAACCAGATTGTCAAGGTGACCAAAGAAATGGCTGATAAAATCTATGATATGACCCAGTACTTAAAAAGGAAAGGGCCAATACAGGTAAAAAAAAAAAAAAAGAAAAGAAAAAAAGAAATTTTATATATATATACACACACACACACACACACACACACACACACACACACACAGTGGTGCTTGAA
>JAOTRR010000043.1:8200862-8211284 GCA_028570945.1 Gogo arcuatus | reverse complement strand
CCGCATGTTTGTTTAAGAAATGAGAAGCTACTCACTGCATCAGTTAGGGTTAAAAAGAATTGTTGCCAGCTGAAACACAATCACTGTAGTAATTATCCAATCAAAGGCTCTTATGTATTTTCTTATTTAAATCCAAATGGCAAATTTTTTTTGGCCGGGCAGTGTATTATTTTAATATTGCTCTTAGTCTCCAGGAACTCTACAACTCCACATTGGGTTTTGACTATGTTCTGTTTATATGGGTTATAAAAATTTAATTTTTGACATGTGAAATGCCTTTAACACCATAGGAAAAACAAAAGAGCTTTCAACACAAAAGGCAGTGGTTGTTGGTCATTGCCAGGAAGTACATGCATGATGATATGCAGTACCAGGTACCAAGATATTTTAGCCCAAAACCTGGTTAACTGGAGGTTAACAAAAGTTGAAAAGGAATTAAGTTAAATGCATAAGTGTTTGCAGGACCCATTGTTTTGCAATGAACATTTCCGTCTCCAAATTTGAAACCTATTAAATTCTAAATTAAAATGTGCAGATTGTATGTGCAAATCTAAGAATATAAACAAGCTTGAAACATTAAAAAAAAATCCCTACAAGTGTTTCCAGTCTTGTTAGACCTTACAGGCAGATGTTGAGTGCACCTTAATCTCTCAAGGCACGGCCTCACCTTTAGGGGTAGGGGTGCTTATCATTATGGAACCTGTGTTTTGCAGAAAAATGCACTCCTTCTGAAAACTTTAAATATTTGAAAAAATATTGTAATAAATAAAACTATACTGTGCCCATAAGTTTAAGCTCAAAACATCTTATTTATTTGCATAAAAGGTGCCAATAATTGTGTATTTGAATGTATAAGTGTGAAAAGAAAATGCCATAAAATAAGCTATGTGGACAGAATACATTTTGTTTACTAACCAAATAAAACCGTATTGTGTCATTTATATTGTATTTACTTCCCATATACACTCAGCATTCACTACTAGGAACACCTGTACATTTATGCAATTATTAGCCAATCATGTGGCAGCATTCCAGTGCACAAAATTATGCAGATACTGGTCAAGAGCTGATCCATCTATCCTGATGGCCTACTTCTGGTTGGAGTTCTCATCACCTCCTGAGATACCAGTGATCACTTCTGCTCTTCGGACCTGCCTGATCTATCCTGATGCCCTATTTTTGGTTGGAGTTTTCATCAGCTCGCTCCTGCTGAGGATGGCCCCATATGGACAGCCTAAAGATGCACTTAGAAACCATGAAGATGGTTTCGGACTGCAGTTGATACAAACAGTTTTGCTACGATGGCTTAGGACTGCAATTGCCATGAACAGTCATGCACTTAAGTCTCCATCAGTGAACAGTTCATCAAAATAGACTTCATGTTAAAACTATAATGAATTTCCTGGACCTTTTTGACACACATAGTTATAGACACGAGTTTAGCACATATTTAGCACATAGTTATAGACAAGAGTTATTTATAATCACACTATGTGGTGTCACCCAAATGAGGATGGGTTCCCTATTGAGTCTGGTTCCTCTCAAGGTTTCTTCCTTATGTTGTCTCAGGGAGTTTTTCCTTGCCACCGTCGCCTCTGGCTTGCTCATCAGGAATAAATTCATATATGTAAAATCTATATATGGAATTTATGTTTCTGCAAAGCTGTTTTGTGACTATTTCCATTGTTAAAAGTGCTATACAAATAAAATTGACTTGAATTGAATTGAAGAGCTTAATGTTTACATCAAAGGTCAGAATGGGGAAAAGTGACTTTCACTGTGGCACAGTTGTTTCTAGATGGGCTAGTTTGAGTATTTCAGAAAGTGATCTCCTGGGATATTTGCGAACAACAGTCCCTAGATATTACACAACATTTAATATCCAGTGAGCAGCAGTTCTGTTGGCAGAAATACCTTCCTGATCAGAGAAGTCAGGGGTGATTGGTCAGACTGGTTCAAGCTGACAAGAAGGCTACAGCAACTCAAATGTCTATACTGTAAAAAAATGATAGCCCCATTGTGTTTTGTGAACTTTAACTCTCTTTAACTTCAATTGTCAAGACAAGTTTTGGATATTGAAAAGTTCATGTTTCCAAAAATTAAACTTAAAGTAATCCATTGTCTTGACTACTTGTGAGTTTTGTCTGGGTTGCCAATGTTCATTTAATTTATGTCTGTAATAAGTTGAAAAAGGGAAGGTGTGAGGAGGAGGGGTGGTGATGAGGAAATGCAGAGAAGTTGCCATGATTCAGAAGTGATTCAGTGTGAAGTTTAAGATAACTCGCAAACTTGCCATTATTAATCAAGGTGAGAAATAACTCTAGAAACAATTTTAAAAAAAAGTTCTCAAATTAAAATGGCAATTGATATGAATGCAGCTGAAGTTATCTTAACTTGAAAGTTTTGATTTGAAATAGTGAGGAATTGTATGTTCATTTGACATACAATTCATTTAAACTCATTTAAAGTGAGTTTTCTTGAATGGATAATGTAGCATATAATGTAGAGTTGTTTTAACTGAGAGTATCAAGTTGAAACAATAGATGATCATTAGTTAAATAACTTGTCTAGCTTAACTTTTTGAGTTGAAACAGGTTATCTTCAAGTTGAGTTTGCTCACGTTTCTAAGGCAGCAGGTGAACTTTCGTTTCCAAGTTTAACTAATCTGAAATTGCTTAGTGTAATCTTTACAATGGTGGTGAGCATCTCAGACATGCAACAGGCTGAACCTTGTCAAGATGAGCTACAATAGTAAAAGACCACATTGGGTTCCACTCTTGTCAGACAAGAACAGGAATCTGAGACTACAGTAAATACTGGCTCACCAAAACTGGGTAGTTAGAAAATGACCAGGAGTCTTCAACTATCCAGTTTTGGTGAACCTGTGTGCTATGTAGCCTCAGATTCCTGCCCCACCCACCTCAAGGTTTGACATATGTGTTTTGAGATGTTTTTCTGCTCACCACCATTGTTATGAGTGGCTATTTGATATACCACAGAGTTAGTAACAGCTTAAACCAATCTGGCTATTCTCCTAAGACCTCTCTCATCAACAAGAGAGATCTGCATCAACTGTCACTTGCTGGGTGTTTTTTGTTTGTTTATGTACCATTTTGGGTAAACTCTACAGACTGCTGTGCCTGAAAATCCCAGGAGATCGGCAGTTTCTGAAATACTCAAAGCAGCCCATCTGGCACCAATAACCATGCCACAAAGTCACCGAGATCACACTGCCCCCCATTCTGATGATCATTAACTGAAGTTCTTGACCTGGATGAGTTTGTGCATTGCATTGCTTCCACATGATCAGCTGACTGGATAATTGTATTAATGTGCAGGTGTATAGATTCCTCATAAAGCGGAAGCTGAGTGTATAAGACTGAATAAACTAAAAACAATAATGACTTCTATTATTTTGCATTTCCTGTGGTATGAATTGAACTTAGCAAGTGAATATAAAATGTCTTTGCACATTCTTTTCAATATGAAAGGGCTTGAGACAACCTGAGCCCAATTCTGAAGCAGCAAAGGCAGCTTCTCTGTGCATACAGTGGAAAAAGAACCTCCTCATCCACCGGACACAAGAACAGCTGAACCCTGAGACAGATGACCTGGGTCTCCGCAAGACACTACACCACGCAACACCAAGCCTTGCACCACCCATCAGCATGCTCGAAAGATATAAATAAAGTTTCTGTAATGAATAATGTAATAACACATACATTACATAGAAAAAAGAATGATGATTATGGTGTACATCTATGTGAAAAGTCACAGCATTTGCAGTTTATTTAAGACAATATAAAAGTAATGTGATGGACAATATTTCAATGTCCTTTCTCATACAGGTAACCAAAACAATTCAGTACAAAGACACGGAAAATCACATAAAACAATAAAACCATTGATTGAAATGTTGTCCGTAATATAAAGTGCTATGAGATTTCATAAACTCCACCTTATGGGAAAAAAGTATTCTCTAGATGAATTTTGGTCTTTAATTCTTCTTGCTTGAGTTGCCTCTTCAGCACAAAATATCACAAATGATCAAACATTAATCTAGTCGCAGTACATTTGCCACATGTTCACATATACTTTTAAATAATTACAAGCTTAGCACAGTATTACTTCATAAAATGTCTTAGCATAATTTTACACCTTTATGTAATACATAGATCAAAACTATTTAACTGTTATATTTTAAGTACCTCTATACATTATTTTTAACCACACAGTGACAGTTCCCCTCAAACAGTCTCTATTAATAGCTGTACACCTGCAAATGATCTAGCTAATCACATTTTTCTGAGTAAATCTCATGGACCATTCGAGGAGTACTTGCCAGTTGATGCTTGATGCTAATACATTTTGATGACAGATGGTAATCTTTATGTAACATGTTAGCTGGTCATATGGCATGGTGAAGTGTAATGTACAAAACAAATATAAATAAATATGAAATATATACAGTGATGTGTGAATTCTTAACAGAGACTGGTCTCAACACAGGAGTGTTTACTGACAGAATGGTGAGGCTGTGGGGTCAAAGGTCTTAAATACATCCCTTAATGGCCTGTCCTTCTTTTCCACTTCTTTGTCATCATCTAGCTCTTCCTCTTGGGCTCCGGTAGCCTGCCCAGTAGGTCTGTTCTGTCGGCTGTCTGTGTAAGCTGGGCGTATGAGCCCCGGTAGTTGCTGGATTGGTAGATTGTGCATGGCGGGTGCTGCTGCATGCACAGGAGAGCAAGAAGGAGCTGCCATTGCTATAGGCATGATCTGGCCTGCCTGAGAACCATTGGTCTGGTTTTCTGAGACTTCATATAAATCTTCACTCTTCTTTTCAGTCACCACTTTTAAAGGAATCTGTGGCAGTGGAAGGCTCTCACATTTCACTGTCGGCTTTAAGATGCCTGCATTTTTCAGGGGCTCCTCTGGCTCCCGTTTTGGCAAAAGCAAGGTGTGATTACGTGGATCATACAAGCTAATGCCCTCAAGCAGTGTGGTGGGGCTTTCCAATCCACTACCTGTGGAAGAGGCCAAGCGAGGGGCATATGGAGGCAGCTTCTCTGATTCAGACCTAGCAGAAGTAGCAGACTGACGAGATGCACCTCGCTGTAATCTTGGATCTGAAACCCCTGCAACAGAGGAACCTTCTCTTTTGACAGGCAGCTTCGAGTCCAGACTCCCAGACCGATTTATCCTGGCCTCTCCAGCTTTATGAGTCCGGGGATCTGTTGGTTTCTCAGGTTTAAGTCGAGGATGCAGAGTCCTGCCATGGGGAATACCTAGCGCATCCACATCATCTCTTAGGCGGGCAGCTCCTTGGCGTGGGTCTGGAGGAGTAAGAACAGAGGATGGATGACAGGAAGAGGTGGAGAGGTTGCGGTTCATCTGGGCATCTGCGATGAGGGGTGGCAGAGGAAGATTAATAGAGGGTTCCTGCTTGGGAATCAGCAGTGGAATGAGATCCTCAGGTGCCCACACAACACTTTGAGAGAAGGCTGGCCGCTGAAGGAGGATGTCCACCCGGATGTGACTAAACTGTTTGATTTGGCAGCGAGGGTCACGCAACATAGCTCCAGGACTAGGATCAAGTGGAATTAGGGCAGCTCGCTCCCTCAGCTCACGCTCTCCTTCATCATCCTCCTCCCCAGCAGAAGGCTTCTGAGTCACAGAGGAGCTAGTGTGTGGGTGGTGGTGAGGACCTGCCTTGGAGTTCATAGGATCTATAGATTTAGCCTTGTGGGTATCTCGGGCTAATCTGGGATCAATTACACCTTCAGCTTCTCTTCTGGTGTCTGAAACATACTGTCGATGGTCAACCAGAGCCCTTTCCTTGTAAAGTCTGGGATCAATCAAGGGGGTTGCAGGCACGCCAGACAGTTGAAGCATGGCCTGTTGGGACTGTTGTGTCTGTAGCATTTCACTCTGCTTTTTTAGAGTCTTTAAAATGGCTGTTACACTGCTGACATCCTCATCATCACTGGAATACCAATTTGTGGTTTCATCTGAAACAAGGAATACAATGCACGCTTAGATTGTATATGTAAATAAACACAGGCATAGACACAGTGTATTTCTTCCCTCACCTTTGTCTCTGCTGAGTGGTGTAGAGTCCTGTCCCTCAGTTCTGTGAGAGTCAGAGTCCTGTTGATTTTGATTCAGATGTAGAAGCAGAGCTTTCTGAACAGCTGGCAAGATGTCCTGCATACCACTGTGGGACTCGGTACTGCCTCCATGGTGCTGCTGGGGGTCCTGCATGGACCCTGACTGGTCTTCTTCTAGGGAAAGGAGAATATTTGGAGCACTGTAGGTCAGGGATTCAGTAACCTCTTTCAATCAAAAATAAAATTATACTCAACTGTTCTGATTACAGCACAGTTGAAATGTTATGCGTATAATCCAACCATTCAAACCTTCATAAAGGGGTTTCCCACAGATTTGATATATACTTGGATGGTGATTTTTATGATCAGTAAATATTATATAATTTCTAACATTACTTGCATTTTCTTTTTTAGCAGGATATTTATTTATTGTCATGATTTTTTGTGTTAAATCAGTGTTCCAGCTTCATTAAAATTCATTAAACAAATAGAGTTCCATGCCATTTTGTGGACATTTGATTGATAAATAAGCATTCCATCTAACTGACTTCAGTAAGGTTAAGCTAGCACACTGAGCACTGTCTGAGTTATGTTTGCACCCATGCAAAATCATACATCCATGATATCGTGCAGGTAAAATTCTAAATATAAGCATGTGTTGCCATGAGAAATCATGGCCCTCATGCAACAGTAAAAACTGCTGATAGAAGTATAACTGCAAATGAATCAGCAACTTTTTCTAGATGTTTTCAGCTCTTGATAAAACGCCTTCTCACTAATGATTCTATCAAAGCTCAGTGTCACAAAAAAAAAAAAAAAAAAAAAAAAAAAAAAAAAAAAAAAAAAAAAGGTCTTTGAGCTAATGTGCATTCAGTGTTGCCACAAATCACTGCCTAAAATAACGCAATTTGGCTCCCACTACTACAATCCATTCTTTTAGAGGCCAATGATAACACACAAACTCGGTATTCATAAAGCATCATTAACACATTCATAAATGTTTATAAAGTATTTATAATACATTCA
The DNA here is from genome assembly GCA_028570945.1 of Gogo arcuatus. Classification (NCBI taxonomy): domain Eukaryota; kingdom Metazoa; phylum Chordata; class Actinopteri; order Siluriformes; family Anchariidae; genus Gogo; species Gogo arcuatus. The sequence continues at coordinate 8,204,151 of JAOTRR010000043.1, read as the reverse complement.
ACAACTGACAATTCTATATAACAATTTATAAATAGACATGACTGCACTCAAAGCGTTATGATGTTGCAGTATAAGCCCTCGCAACTATGATTATGAAAGCTTGTATGGAGTCACACAAGGCTCCATGAAGAGCATTTGATGAATAAACAGCATTAAACATATGGCAAAGATGTCATCAGTGCCATTAGGTAAAAGAAGCTTTATTATGCATTCTGATACTTCAAGCTGTAAGGGCTTATAGTTTAACATCGTAATGCTTTATGAGTGCAGTAATTACTATGTATAAATGAATACTTCATAACTCTTTATGAATGTATTTGTAACCCAGGCCCATGGCCTGGGCACAAAATTAGCTTTGTTACATATGAATAGTTTTATAATATAAAATAGCATTACCTATAGTAAGTATTGTCTGTATCCTATATTACGTTGATTAATGTATTCAGCTCGTAGACAAAATAAATTTCTTTATTTTCTTTTTTCCCCCCCTGCTCAACAGTGTACTTTTATTATGAAGGGACAGTGTTGTTTTAGGAAGAAGAGCGTTGTCATGGTAATAAAAAAAAAGGATAAGAACTTTGGTTTGGTCAGTTAGAGAGAGGGCTCTGGGTCAGTCAGTCCAGTTTTTTCAGTGGAGTTCATTTGAGAGAGAGAGACAGCAACGCCTAAGAAGACGTCTCTGACCCTTACTACACTCCACTTCATCTCAGCACACCGACTTACGGGACAGTTCATCGAGGAAAAGATTGGATCTGACGGGATTAACCATCTGGACTCTGTCCCTTGAAGTTAACCAGCGGGTTAACAGCCGCTGCAACGACATCATCTCTGAGGTGAAGGGGTTGCTGTCAGCCACATCGCTCACAAGCCACGTCCAGGCCTGCAACGGTGTTTATCATTGAATGTGTGTGTGTGTATATGTGTGTGGGCCCACTTATATATATATAATCCAACTGATTTTTTTTATAAACGATATTGTTACTTGAATATTTGCATCTTTTGAGTCAACCGATGAGCAGTAAATACTGTGGCTTTCATTAACTGTGTTTTTTCCCCTCACTTTACAATATTATAAATAAATCATAAATCTCTCTATATATTTTTAAACTCTAAAGCGTGGTCTGGTTTGCTGATTTGTATTCAACTGTTAGACAAATATATAATTTTCAGTGAGAGGTAAATAACGAACCCCGTAGTGCTCTCATTAGGCTTGTCTCTGTTCCCCTCACACACCTGTAAACCAACGCCTGAGGGTGGGAGTGTTACATAAGATTGGAGGCACCGCTGGGATTTGAAATTGTTTAAATAGTAAATAAGACCACTAGGTTACTGAAATTAAATAGTGATACGTAAAGTAATACCATACTGGCCTCGTAAATGAACAATATAGAACATTCTAAACATTTTTATATTTATAAAATGTATTATTATCTGTATTTGTAAAAGTTACAGCGAATTGTATAGTTGTATATTACCCAGTGTAGAGAAGCGCCAGGCATAAATAAGCTGCCACTAGGCATATAGTTTGCAAGTAGAGACTATAAGAAGGCAAAATAGGTCAGTATTAAACTCTAATTTTTGTAGATAGTGTCACAGCAGGCCTTAAACAATATCAGTGTATTCAATATAGTGAATTATTATATTTAATTCATTCAAGTATAATAATTTATAGCTTAAATAATTAGTTGTAATTTAGTGAGCACAACTCGGAGCATGGCGCAGCTACGTAACTGGTGCAAAGGAGAAGGCATAAACATGATGGTGAATGATGTCCCAGAAGATACGGAGGTAGGTGCCATTGAAGATGCACTGCAGTCCGTCAAAGTCCTGGGAAAAGCAAGAGTACAAGGAAGAATGTATGACCCCGAGTCACAGTGTCTCACAGTGTTGTGCGAGTGCCATGAGAAAGTAAATGTCCACGCCATTCCCCCTGATGTGTGGCCTGATGGTTGTGACAAGCCATGGAGGATCATGGGAGCTTCTGAGGACACAGCCAACAGACCAGAGAACAGACGGTCATTCAGCCCAGTTACACAAGACAAAATGGCTACAGTGGGCGTGACCAACCCAATCCAAGTGTGCTCTCCAGAGGCAATCATCCAAGCTGTCAGAGACCTTATGGAGAGACAAGGCAGACTCTCAGGTGAGTCCAGTGTTTTCAGAAGGATACGCGTTTTCTCTGGTGTCACTCCCACTCCACCTGGGGAAGAGCTGCTTGATAGTTGGGTAGATCAGGCTCGTTTCATGATTGAGAACTGTAACCGGTCAGACAGAGAGAAGAGTCTGAAGATAATAGAAAGTCTAAAGGGTCCAGCATTAGAAATGGTCAGGGCTGTTAGAAGCAGCAACCCAAATGCATCAGCCAAAGACTACATTGATGTGATTGAGAACACCTTTGGAGTAAGTGAGACTGGAGAGGAGCTTTACTTTGTGTTTAGGTCTCTCTGCCAACGGCCCGGGGAGAAGTTCTCAGAATTTCTCAGGAGAGTAGAGAGGAAGTTAAGTGAGAAGGCCTCCCATCTTCTGCAGCTGACAGTGCACGTTTAGATCAGCTGATTAAAGGAGCGGTAGAGGCTGACATGATTTTGAATGTCCGTCTGAGAGAACGTCGACACCCCCCACCCACATTTATTCAGATTTTAAATGAAATTCTCACTGAAGAAGGATATGAAGCATCACGCCAGTGTCTAAAGTCCACCATGAAGCCTGTCCGTGTTAAGAGTGCAGCAGTGCACCCTGATCGCAAGATGCAAGCACTCGGGAGTGAGGTAGCAGCTCTAAAACTCCAAGCAGCAGAGTTCAAAACTGTGCAGTCTGTACTTAGAAGCTCGCCAAGAGCTTCACTCCACGGATGACAAAACCTATGAGAATGGAAAGGTGAAGGCCCTAAAAAAAAAAAAAGAAGTGAGTAAACTGAGAAAGCAGCTCAAAGTCATGGCTGTTAGTCCAGCTGCAGTGACCACTGAGAGGCCAGCTGTTAGTCCAGCCGCAGTGACCACTGAGAGATCAGCCTGCCAGCAGACTCCTCCCAGTTCCAGACAGCGAGGCACAGCAAGACGGTCCAGTGACGTTTTCTGCTACCATTGTGGTGAGGATGGACAAATTGCCATAAACTGCAGAGCTCCCAAGAATCCACAGAAGGTGATCCAGAAGCTCATTGATGCACAGCGTAAAGGCACAGATAGCAAGAGAGGATCGATGATTCCCTTGAGGTCCAGGCGAGGAAGTGGGCAATGAGAAATCAGCCCAGATGTCTGCCTCAAGGATTAGTGGGACCACTATTCACAGC
>JAOTRR010000043.1:8010987-8028005 GCA_028570945.1 Gogo arcuatus | reverse complement strand
GAAGAATGGGACAAAATAACACCTGAAACGCTTCATCACTTGGTGTCTTCAGTCCATAAACATCTTTTAAGTGTTGTGAGAAGGAATGGCACCATTAAAAAGTGGTAAATGCTTTACTGTCCCAACTTATTTTTTGAAAATGTGTTGCAAGAATCAAAATTGTAATATGTTTATTAAAAAACAAACAAACAATAAAATTCATGAGGTAAAACATCAAATAATGCGCTGTTGTATTGTTTTGAGTGCAATACAGATTAAAGATGATTTAAAAATCATTGTTTTTAGTTTTTATTTCAGCATACCATCCCAACTTTTTCTGATTTGGGTTTGTATATAATTTGTCAAAATCTTGGTAGCGAGCTAGCTGCCTAATTTAGGTAGTTTGGTCCAGTACAAAACATACTGATCACAGCAACTCACAAAATCCACCTCCTAAGATATGATTTAGTCACCATATGTAGGCCTATAGCTAAAATATAGCTCAAAATATGCTCTGGAAATTGCTAACAATCAACAAGCCAGGTTCATTAAGATTTTCTTTCATATTTGACGTGGGTTAATGCATAAAAGGTCCTAGAACATTGTCCTGTGGCTAGCATCAGAATTTTAAACTTAATGCAAAATTTATTTCCACAGATGCAACACTTCTTGCTGTTTCCTGGTTGTTCTGCATGGGACTTTCTGCATGTGCAGCTACAAAGCCAGATTTATTCATTTATTATTCATTAATAACAAATTAAGAAAGTAGGTGTGCAGTGTACCACAAGGAATGGATTTGAAAACAACTAAGACTAAAAACATATCAAGTCTTGATGGGGTGTAGAGGGCAATGCTTGCACATTATTGTTGGGCATAAAGTTCTCCTTAGTTTCTATGTGAGGGAAAATAGGAAATGTACCTACCTCTATTTTGCAATATCTACAACAAAAGAAACATAAAATATAGGTGTACCCTGCAACAAAACAATAATCCAGAAGAGGAAAAAAAAATTTCTACTGTTACAGCTGAATGGGTCCAAAAGCAGCAGATGGTACCAAAGAGGTTGGATGCAGTTATAAGGATGAGTTCAGTAATTAAGGAACATTTACATCACGTTCAGAAAAGGGTGTGTAAACTTTTGAACAGATGACTTTTTTTCCCTTTTTTCCCCATTATATACACTAAATTAAAATATATAATGTCCATATATGCATATATACATATATTTATGCATATATGCATATATGATCCACGGTTTCAGCTGATACGCCTGCCTTCAGTGCAGCATTTATTTTAAGTTACAGACCCCACCCCTCTGGTGGGCGGGGCCAAGGGGTGACCGTAAACGCTTCAGCACAGCCGCGTGCGCGCGCTCGGAGTCGCTCTGAGGAAGTATAGTGAGAAGGAGAGCGCTTCTCTCGGAGCGCCCGCAAACAAAGGCGTCGAAAACAAACCCCGCGACGCTTCTTATCGACATCGCGAACTGGAAGAACTTTTTTCCCCTCTCCCACTAACAGGACAACTCGGAACTTTTAGTTATATTGAGCTGCCTACAATCGGAGAACATCTAAATGCAACTTCTTTTCTGCTCGCTTCTGTCTTCTTTTGTAAACAGCGGCTTTCTGTTGCATGGTCTTTGCTCGTCTTCGTCGGGTTTTCTTCTCTCCTTGATCTCCTAAGCCGTATGCCCCAGGAACATGTCCAGGTGAGAAGACTACAACGCAGTCTTGTGTGTCATAAACAAAACTGATTTTTTTTAAAGCTTCTTGGACTTCTTGCTAAATCTTTCTTTAGGTCGGATAACTTTTCTTCTAGCAGTTCCAAGAAGATTTAAATGATTATTTAAGCAATAAAATGAGAATACTGTGTTCATTTTGCGTGCAATTCTGAATTCATTCCAGATCATGGATTATTTTGGACTTTTAATGCAGTTATGTTATTATTGCTTCTGATCAAAAATGCTAAAAGAAAAATACTCTGGGCTTTATTATATAAATAAGCCGACTAAGCTGCACGGTCTTTTCGCACCATAACACTCCTCTGGAAGACATCTGTATCAGAGATACAAGTCGAAAATGGAGTGATTAAGAAAAAGTCCTTGCTGGTCTGCCGCTTCAGCATGCTGAATTATTTAGCCGTGTTGTGGAAAACACAGGAGAGAGCACCTGTTTGTTGTTGTTTTGCTCTGTGTTGCCCACGCACCAGCGCTGGATCCGAGCAGTCGGGATGGTAAATTGTTCTGTTTTAATCAACTACACAAAACTGTGAACTGTGACTTTGACGCAACACCTATAAAACGACTATGATATGAAATATTGTGTTTAGTCTAAATGTGTGTGTGTGTGTGTGTGTGTGTGTGTGTGTCCAAAATTACTTCACGCTTTTTTTTGATGATGATTTTTTTTGTTTCGCTTATTTGCGGGACCAACTGCGAAAAACGTTAAGCCACTAGGAGGAGCTCATATTTCCAGAAAACTTTTTTTGTGGATGATTTTTTGTTTGGCTTCTTGACTGCCAGTCAACTGCGCGGTAATCCAATCGCTTGTGATGCCGAGGACACGCGTTTCCGTCTCGCGCTTCGTGCCGCTCAGAGACTCTCGGTGTTCTCGAGCGCCGCAGGATCCGTCACCTCGCCGTCGGCACGCACGAGCAGCTCAGCTCTCCTGATGTTTACAGCAGTTTGGAACAGTCCACGGTTTGGAGTCAACTGCACACTACATTACCCGTGAGTTACTGAATATCATGACGTTGTTTCGAAATGCTGGCACGGGAAAAACAAAAACAAACAAAAAAACAAAAACACATACAGTCGCGCGACAATTTAAGCCACAGGCGATCCGTTTCCTCTGTGCACGAGACAAGATTTCTAAACGCGTAGGCTACATATTCTCTGGTGGTGTAGGCTGTGTGTGACATTTTATCCTTAAGCCGCCAGCTCTTACAGTTCGTTTCAAATGAAGGCGGCGTGTTTCGGCCGACTCGCGGCGAAGAAAGAAAATAGGAAGTTAAACTTGTAGCTCGGAATGAGGTTGACTTGTGACGCAGTTTGACCGGAGTTTGTGTCTCGGATGACCCGGCCATCACAAAGCTGGCGTCGTTAGTAAACACAGCGGTGAAGTAAAACCGAAAAACGGTCCGTCACATGGGCTGTTCGAGAGACGGTGCCGGAACTTCGCTCGCGTGCGCAACTTAAATAAATAAATAAATAAATAAAAACTTTTACCCGCATGCCAGAAACGGTAATTACTGCTGTTTTATTTTATCCCGCAGACGGCAATACCGGGCCGATGGCCCAGCCTTCTTAAAGGAGCAGGGGGGGTGCAGAGAGAGCGCCTCCCGGGCCGAGCCGTGTCAGAGCCCTCAGCCGAGCGAACTGGAACAAGTGTCGATTAGGGGAGGGATCGCGGTGCCGAATAGCCGTGTGGCTTACCAGGCAAGGTCGCCTGTGTTCCGAACCCTCTCCAGGTCGTCGAGTGGATATTTTTCGTTCGACAGTGAGCCGAGCTCTCCGCTAATCACCCATAGCACGGCCACTCAGACCCCGAGTCCGTCTAGTCAAGTGATAACTCACGCCCTGCAGCGCATTTCCGAAGCGCGAGGCGACGCGCAGAATGATGGTAAGGATCCCCTAACCTCCCCACCTCCCCCTCTCCAACCTACCTCCCCCATTCCTTCCCCCTCTTCCCAGTGTGTTGTGTTACAGTGCTGGGATTGCTTGCTGATATTATTCTCTACGCTGTGATGCATGTTATGCTTCCTCACATCCATATCTCATTCATAACGACTTCTGCGTTGTGAGTCCTCGCTGCATGTGTTTGAGCAATTTACATACAGCACTTTAAAAAAAGTCCATGCATGAAAAGCTTTTAGAGACCTGTCCCAGCTGTGGACTGGCAAAATGTGCATGACAAAGTTGAACGTAGTTTTTTTGTACTTCAAGTAGAGAGTTGTGTTATTGTGTTGCAAGTTATATTAACGTTAGTAAACGTTTAATAATGTCCTACTTATCCTTCTATTGTACTCAACTTTATTAAACAATCACTATTTGTTGGATGACACTCAACAAAAGTGTGTGCCCTCTAAAGTCAACATTATTCACATTTATTTCTGGATCTTTAAGCGTTTGTTTACACATGTGACTGTAGCCTACTTGCATGTGCATGAACATCCGTTTGGGTTAGGAGGTCCGTGTACCTTTTTTCACATACCCACAGGAAATATTTTTTGTCTTTGCACTGAGGGCAACCCCCATGTTTAGAGTGTACAGGGGGTTAGCGTGCACCTCTCCACACAATGGAAGTGATGGAGTAAGCTGATTTGCTTGTTGTCTCTTTATTTCTGTGTACTGTTGCAGAGGCTTCAGGTGACCAGCCAGAGCAGAAGCTCTATCCTCTGGCAGTCAAAATAGTCTTTTGTGAAGCCCAGACACAAGATCTAACCATTCCTATTCTCTCCTATAGAGAGGCAGGAGATGAGAACTGGTGATAAATCATGTTCCTGGAGTGCCTTGCTAGCATCCTGTCTCCAAGAGGCCACTCTTGTTGGAGAAGGAAAGCAACACTAACTTATCAGGGCTCTCATCTGTCTCATATGAAGCAGGGTTACCCCATCAGTATTCACTTGTTTTGTTTGGCTTCATTGTAGCAGTTTGTCATCAAATCAGCACACAAACTTGGGCGTGTTTTGGTTTGTGAGACGTCTTGAAAATCCTCATGTCAGTCAGATGGCCCCGTAACTTTGAACCTCCCTGTTGTATTAGCATTGCTGCCAGCTGAGATGAAATAGAGACGGCTCTGGCATACATTGTTATATGTTTGACATTGTGAAACAAACTGTATCATGTTAGTGTGTAAGTCAAAACAGCACATCGCAAATCCATCCGGCCACAGTGACAGTTCACACGTAAACAAACAAACGCTATATCATTACCCATCAGTATTGCTGTCATTGGCCTGTGGCCGAGCTTGTAAAAGTAGAGAATGTAATTGAGTAATATCATGAGTGAGTTTTTTTTTTGCCTATTTTATAGTGAAAGCCTCAATGAGGCTGATGTGTGGAAATGAGTAGCATATGGTCGTAATATGATTGGGCATGAGAAATAACAGTAAAACTGGTTCTCGCTTGAGTCATAGCTGGAGAATCAGTGCACCTCCAGCCAGATTGTGGTTGTATTAATAGCACTTAGCCTCGGTATTCTCTCCAGTGTATTCTGACCACAACTCAGATTTACTGCAGGTCTTACAGTATCAGCGCTGAATTATCTCACTTGTTCACACTGTTGTCCTAAAGTTCATGCACACTGATTATAGATGGTTTTCAAAATCTTCAACGCATGGCAGCCACAATACTTCATAGAATTTAAGAATTTTAGAGAGCGTGAAATATAATTTGTTATGGAAAGACGGGAACCAGAAATAAGATACAGACAACAGAAAAAGGCAAGTAGACAGAAAAAGATTATTTAACAGTACATAACATTTGACATCTCACTACAGGAAATATTTAGACTAAATCATGTTTTCATGAAAACTAGTGCTGAAATGATGACATAAATGAATATAAATAAAATAACCTCTTTCTGTATTACTTTGTTAATTTTTTATTCTAGTATCACTGTATCTACCTAATTTAAAAAAGTGGATTTTCTGGTTTTATATTTAGGTCATGAGGGTAAGTTGCATAGCATGCACATAATTTATCTTTTCTTGTTTATTTGTTGCTCTTTTTATAGAATTATGGCCTGCTCTCCATAACCACTATCCACCCCACGGAGAAGCATCTGCGGGGGACATGCAAGCGGAGTTGTACGTTGCGCAAGAGTTGCGGCGCATTGGCGATGAATTTAACCAGCTTTATTTTCATGAGGTGAGAAACATAGTTGTGCGTGTGTTTAATAACAGGTTGTTTGGTCAGATCTATCTGGAGAACACATTTATTAGTTCATTGCTTATTTATTAGTTCATTTATTAGTTCATTATGAGGAACTAGAGTGTTGAAAGCATTTGAGATTTCCTATGCCACTGCAGGGAAAGCGAGAAGGTAAGTGTTTACTTTTTTTGTGTACTTTTTTTTGGATTTGTGTACTTTTTTTTTTGACTGCATGTCTGAACTGCATGTTACATCACTTTATTTACAGGCAGAAATCAAGGTCCCCTCCTAAGGAACCGCCTCTCATGAGTCATGCAGTACACTCTTTGGAATAGAAATTTCTCAAGGGTTCTTTGGAAGGTTACTAGTTCTTGTAAAGAGGCTTTGCTTGAAACCTTTGAAATGAAAATTATGTTCCCTTTTAGGATTCTCGATTTAACATTTTTATTCTAACTGTGTACAAGGAGCACAGACCTCTTTATCATTTTCTACGTATGCTTTTTCCACTCAAAATAAGCATCAGATGAGACACTTATTATGCATTTATTATACACATACATGGAGCATAAAACATGATATAACTGTGAGTATTTTGCATTCATTTTTCCCTACTGTCTGCAATAGACTTTTAATAACAAACATGTTGTATGAACATTCGGTGTTGGATGACAATGACTTGGCTTCTTTCTGGGCCACGTAAAATGGATTTTCTGGGTCGTATCAATATTTAATCCAGAATCTGTATTTGTTCCCACAGAAAATCTAAAACTTTAGATTATCTTGGTGTACTTTCATTGTCAGTAGCGCATGGCTTAATGTCCAATGCTAGTATGTTATTGCACTGCCCGCACGTCTTCGTACTCGTCCACATCACATGCTTTCATGTAGGCCAGACCCTGAGCTTTTTATGCAAATTGCAACTTATCTCACATGAACTGATCTTTCTTCTATTCATCATTGTTTCACTTGTTTAGCTCTGTAAAATAGATGAATTACTGTTCCAGGGTTTAGAAAAAATTTTTTTAAAGATGGTCATTGTAAATGGCATAAAGGTTCATTTTGTGTTTGTGTTTCAGACCTCATCATAACATAACAATGTAGCATTGCAGTCACATGTCTATAACACACTTACACACTGAAGCATAGCGGAAGGAAGCTGTGAAGTAGTGGATTTAAAGGGATACTTCATTATATTATGCTACCATGGCTGCTAATGAATTAATACTATGTGATCATAATAGGGGTGGTGCGGTGGTTAGCACTGTCACCTCACAGCAAGAAGGTTCCGGGTTCGAACCTCGCAGCCGACGGGGGCTCTTCTGTGTGGAGTTTGCATGTTCTCTCTGTGTGTGCATGGGTTTCCTCCAGGTGCTCCGGTTTCCCCCACCGTGCAAAGACATGTGGTTAGGTTAACCGGCTACTCTGAATTGCCCATAGGTGTGAATGTGTGTGAATGGTTGAGAGGAGAAACCCTCTATAATAATCCAGTAGAAGGCAACAGGAAACCACTACTGTAATTTCCCCTAGAAGCTTTGATGGCTGGAAGAAAAGCCGTCAGAGCGGCCACGTCACTGTAGTGATATGCCAAATAGGGAGAGATCATAATAGCTTTCCTATAGTGTTGTTAACTATATTAGCATTCTGACACATTCCTGTAAGTATTACACAGGTATCTTGTTGAGCAGGAAGCACCAGAGTGTCTACAAAGTTTTGAAACAGTGACTACTGACTCAGAAACAGCCTGTCAGCTTTATCAGAGTTGTTTTGTTTTGATTATGTTTTCCTTTACCTCCATGTAGAAGTGGCTAAGATGTCGGTAACAGAACGATGTCATATGCCAGAAAGCAGAACAGGTGCAGTGTCATGTGTTCCATGTACGATGTTCTGCAAAACATGCCGTTTTCTTTTGCTTTCCACTATCACTATCTTAGAAGTTCTTTTTGTAGAACAGAGAGTTTCCCTTTCAGAAAAGGATTGTCTGAAAACAAGCTTGTAGATACAATATTAAGAATGCCACAGCTTGTCTATTGACTTTATGTTCGTCTGAATTTCAGTAAAAATCACAGCTTTGGATTTGCTCTTCAGAGTGAAACCAACCTTAGTTTACATTTTTTTCAAGATCTGTATTTATCATTTAAGAATCTTTTCTGACAGTTTGGCTGGTTCTCATGCTCTATCCTCCATATTAAAGTAAGGATGTTTATGTCATGATTACTTCTCCGTCATAGACTGATCTGTAGTGGACATTAGTAGTTTTTGCGTGTATCTGTCATTTTTAAGAGAGCATTACATTCCTAGACTTTAAATGCATTAGCTGATGTGTGTTAGAAGATGGCTCCAAAGAAGGAAGGCAAGGAATATTTAAAAAAAAATTTTTTTGTCATCTCATAGCTAGGCTAAGGGCCACAATAGCATGTTCCCACTGCAGATGTACAGAGGAGTTTGTAGTTATAGTAGTTGTAAGAGGGAAAGGAGGCTGAGAGTGTTGCATGGCAGAGTTCGTATGTGACTGGGACGAGTTGACTTCATAATGTTTACCCTGTGGTTAGACTCTGGGCTCTAATTATCCACTGGGTCATTCTGCTCAGCGCCATGCAGACGCACTCGAGGCTCAGCTAAGATCTGCTCTTAGTCAGGGTCAGAACTGAGCTGTCCAGAGAAGTTTAAAATGGATGCGTTTGGGGTTTATTTGTTTTGTTTTTTTTAAACCCTCCTGTTTAGTTTTTTTTCTCACATGTCTGTGATGTCACTGCTTTGCTTTGTTTTGCTTGATGGATACATGTCACTTGACCTACTTTCCAAGCTTTCTTTAGTGCCTCCATCCATGTGTTCATTCATTTGTGTTTTTAGCACGTGATCAAAGACAGGTCGTGGATCAAAATCTGCAACCTTCTGATAAGTCTTGTGTCAAATTTACAGGATAATTAGAATGAAATCGTAATGAAGTCTATAACCTCTAACACTTTCCCTCCCCCTAATTTTATCTGCCTCTTCATGCAAGTGAGCTAATGTGAAATTTTGACACCTACACAATCATGAGACTATGTTGGCCTCCTTCTCCACTCACCTGCTACACCAGGTGTCACGCTGATATTCCTGTACCATTGATCAATAATGAAATCAGAAGAGAAAATCAGTGTTTTGCCATGGTGCTGTATTATTTACTGCTTCATCTCAGAAGCTGGACTCACTGGACTCACTTCACATTTCATAAAGCTCAGTTGAGAGGTAGCAGTGTGAGATGTGAAACAGTCCAGTATAGTAAACAAGCTAAACACTAATGCAGAGCAGATGTCTGGCCTCAGTGTTGGTGGCACTGTTCTAGCCCACTCTGTCGTCTGCATCCCACCAACGCGCACTGTTGACTTTTGTCAGTGATGTGCATCACTGCTTTTTGGTTGCACATCTTCTTCCCCCCGAGGAGAAGAACGGCGTCTTCCTTTGTGCCTGTGGACGTTTCTTTATTCAGGTGGCCACCTCTCAGGGGATGATTGCTGAAGGCATTTATGTTCCAACATGTTGTTTGGCAGTGCATAACTAGAGCCCTGTCTCTAGCAAGAAGCTTAATGATTTACAATTTATCAAGGTTAAAGCAAAGTATTAGACACTTCATCCAGAACATAGCTGTTATTATTGAAGGTATATACTATACATGTGCATTGTCTCTGCTATTGGTGTCATGAATTTACTCAGATTTTGGAGATGTGCTTTGATTAATTGGAGTTGGTCATAAAGTATTGCTGTAATTTGTACCAGTTAATGAAGCGTAAATCAGCCATTGCCAATCACAACAGCTTAAAAGTCTGTTGAGTAAAGTCGCACAGTTTTACACATTGTCATTAAATTGTATATAATTGGCCACAGATTTACTTCACTTTCATAGCTATGCCACTCCAAAATGGATTTTTTTTTAAAAATTCACCTAAAGCCGTTACCAAATACAATAAATAACCGAATAATAAGCTGACATTTTCCAGGGATGTGGCTAATTTAAAGTACTAACTTTCTTTTGAACAAAGGAAGCTGTTTCTGCCAAAATAGCCTTAATAAATCTCTGAATATATTAGAAAAAGTGCATGTCATCTCATCCGTGCTGTGGCAGTGAGCTGAGCTGAGTGTTTTTGCACTTCTCTGGCTTTGTGTGCTTGTGGCTTCTCTGCTTTTCTTCCATGTGGTCTTGCACACCAGCTTCCAGTTTTCCCTGAGAAATGACTGAGTGAGTGGCTCTGACATGCTTAACCACTATTTTCTTCTTTATCCCTCCCTTTCTCTCTGCACCTTACTGTTTTTTAGTTGCAGTTATTTGTAAGAACCATGGCGATGATCTGATCATATACAGTCTAGATATGCACCGTGTACATACTGTATACCGAGGATTAAAAAGAAGTGGTCTTTCACTATAGCTGTGATTCGTTGCCTCTTGTTTACGCAGTGGTATGTAAGTTAATTGGGGTTGATTAAAGGGATGCTCCCCCTGTCATTTGGCTCTGAACTGGGACTGCATGCTGTCTCTGCAGAAGAGCACAATGAAGTAGTGTTTAGACAAGATTGAACTGAGACATTACTTACCAAAAATACCCAAATCTGTGCATGTGTGTTGTAGTAAAAGGAAGATTATGCAATTTTACTTGACTGCATATTGTTCATGGGATCTTGGTAGTTTTTGATTAGGAGCATGAGTAGAGCAAAATAAAATGGCTCCATATAGCTCATGTTGGTATGTTAGGTGTAGCTTTTACACAAAAGGTCTACGTGTGTGCTTGTTTCTATGGTTCTTGGTTGTTTAATTGTAAATCTTGGTTGGAAGCCATTGACTGAAAGTGATGTGTGACTTGGAAGCATGTCCCGATTGACATTGAGTGTTGTGTTAAAACTTAAATCGTTCCTTTGGTATACACAGTCATTCATGCTATTGCTGCAGTTCACTCTCTCACTCTCTCTCTCTCTGTGCCACACCACAGGGTTAAATGTCCCTCCATTTTACTCCACTTCCTCCTCACCTGTTTCCTCTGGCTGAGCACACAATCACTTCTTGGGCACATTGTGGTTTTTGGCTGGGCTTTTTTTCTGAATCAAGCCCCCTCTTATTTTTCACCCGCTGTATTTGTTTATTAAAAATCGCTTTTTAGCCAAGTGGAATAATCGAGGCTAATTCAGACCACATGCTTCAAGTCAGTATCCTCTTGCTTTCCTGTTTTTATCTCTCCAAGCATTTGCACCTGCCTTAATCCAGATTGAATTCTTTTTATTATTCATCCTTGATTATTAGCCCTTATAGTTGACCTTATTAGCCTTAGGCAAACGATTCTTATCCTGGAGGTGAAGTAGAGGCAGCCCTCTCGAGCCTGGTGTTTTTCATCCTTCTTTTATGCACTGCAGGAAAGGTTTTTTTCTTTTCCTTTTTTCATTCTGGAGTGTGTTTCCTCGCTGGTTCCTGCCAAGAGTCCCCAGGGGGAAATGCCCTGTTCTTATCGGGGTCACTGTGTGTGCATGGTGTGAAAGTATGCCAAAAGCAAGGGCTAGAAGAGGCCAACTGATTCAGCCTGACTGCTGCCAGATCTCACAAAGCCGAGTTGTCTTTAACAAGGAGACTCCGTTTTATTAGCTGAAACACTGCTAGCTGATCATGATGCCAGGAGCCCAGGGTGGGAGAATTACATGAAACTAGGTGCTAGTACACAATTACTAATGACTAATTAGTAATTACACAATTACTAATTACAATTACAATCAAGAATTACATGAAGCTAGGAGCTAATTCAATTCAGTTCAGTTGTATTTATATTGCTATTTTAACAATGGACATTGTCACAAAGCAGCTTTGTAGAAATCTGGATATAAAATTTAAGTTAAGATTTTAAATTTATCCCTAATGAGTAATCCAGAGGCAACAGTGGCAAGGAAAACTCCCTGAGACAACAAACCTTGAGAGGAACTAGCCTCAAAAGGGAACCTATCCTCTTTTGGGTGACACCGGATAGTGTGATTATAAATCATTTCTCTTTCTAGAACTGTACACTATAGCCAAATAGTGCTAAATGTGTTAACAGAAACTTGAGTGTGAGCATCATTAGAGTTTGAACTTCAAGTCTATTGTATCAAACTGAAGTTATTAACTGGTTAATGATGGAGACTTAAGTGTAAACTGTTCATAGTAATTGTAGTCTTTAGGCTATCCAAGGAAGAACATCCACAGCCATCTATCCTTAAGGTGCCTGTGTGGTACCATCCACATAATCTCATTGGGGAGACTGTTCATTATGCACTGTGTGCGAAAGAATTTCTGTGAGTGCTTTAATGAATCACAGTATTCACATGCACAGGCAAATGTTCCTCTTTCCTCTCAACAGGCAGAAAGAAATGGTGGCGCAGCCCCTCAGCAGGCCCAGAACGAGCCCGCCATCATGCTGTGGATAGGACTCCTGATTGGACGGCTATTACAATTCCTCCTGAGACAAAGATGATGGACATAGAGAACACCCAGCAGACAAGTAGCACCCGATTGTAGATATATAAATACACAGTGCTTGCGCTCTCTCTCTCTCTGTCTCTCTCTCTCTCTCTCTGTGTTCCTCTTTAAACTGCACGCTGACATCGACATTCCCTGTCCAGAGAAGAATTTAGATCTGAATGCCCTGGAATTGGGTGAGGAATTCTGGGATCTAACCTGGAGTCATAGACAGCTGTGTTTCCTGCATGAACATGGAAAGCTGAGCCATTAAAACACTGGGTCGAGAAGGCGATGAGACCTCTCTCTGTCTCTGGAGTTTTTCCGTTTTTCGCCAAGTGAAGACATGTCGATCACATGCCTTCATGGCCTCAGTTGCGCTAATCTTTCCTTTTCAGTGCTCATTCGCTATTTGTTTTTTTGTTATTTTCATTTTAACTGTATATCTTTTAAAAATTAGCTTTTGTTCTGTATTTATTTGCCACTGTTGTATTTAAGTTGTGTTTTTTTGTTTGTTTGTTTATAATTGAAGTGGATTAGTTAGCGGTAATGTTGCGGTTCTGCCTGCCCTTCTTTATTGACTCAAAATTTGCACTTCTGTCGAGTGAACAGTCTGTACATGACGTTACACAAAATAATTTTTAATACATTAAATCATGTATTGCCCGAAGATCTTGATGGAAACAAGGAAATCTATAACTGGTTACTGACAGCTTATGAGAGCTACAGAAACACACCAGGTCAGACATTTGTGAGTTGTTAATTTCGCCTTTTGGCTTTTCAAAACCCTGAGGGACCGCCAGCCCGGAGCAGAGGTGTGATTTTCACACTGTTTTTGCCGGAGAAACGTTAGCCTTGGCTCGATGCCCTTTCATGTTTTGAGGCCAAGTGATTTAATACTGACGAAGTACAACACGCACTCTTTTTTCATTTTGTGAAAATGAATGAAAGCAAGTGACTGAAATTTCTAAGGACAGACGAGACAGACAGGTTTCCACTTTAAAGTGATTTTAATGAACTTTGTATTTTGAACAAATTCATGATTTTAATAGTTTTAAATTTGGCCCATGGTGTAATTTAATGAGTGAAAGGTTTAATAATACACATGTGGTTGGTCAGCTGTGGTTGCATTGGGCATTTCATCGTGGGTGGTGCTTCCAATTTTAATTGTGTGTGTGTGAGATTAAAGCTATTCAGGGGATTTTCATATGAGGTTTTTTTCTTGCTGACTTTTGACCAAGAACAGCCTTAATCACTGAGACTAGATTCAAGAAACATGATGTAATGATGTTATAGTACTAGCCTCAGTGACTCAGGGGATTTATACCTGTGGAGCTTTAAACAAAATGGGCTTCCAACATGATCCAGTCCATGGCTCTAACCTGCATCTACCCAAGCCTTTTTTATGCATTGCCATTTCCTCAGTATTGCAGTTAGCATTTCAGATGATAGGTCATGTTCTACACCTACATTCCTGGTACTTAACAACTGATATGTTAATTATGTTAGACATGTTAAGTGATGACAGACACCCAGAAGAATCAGCAGATATTAAAGACACCTACAATCCACTTGCTAAAATGTAATTATGGGCATGTCGTTTCCATCACATTTTAATCATTTCATTTCATTCACAATAGAATTTCTTGTCAAAATGACGAGCCGTTTGTAGCTTGCCTTAACTGTTTCAGGTTTACCAGTCAAAACCAAAGAACTTATTTCGACGTACTGTCTATAAATGTTGACATTTGCATTGTGTTCTTTGACATTTATGCATTACATATGCACAACCATAAAGATCAGGATAGAATCAAACTCCCGGTATTGGAAATGTCATATATTTTATATCAAAATATTTGTGGGCCTCCCCTCCCCTTTTTTTTTCCAGAACAAACATTTTCACAGAAGGTAAATTTCAAGCCGATCTGCATTCCCGTTCACTGGATTTTTAGATTCAGTCTCATTACCAGCAAATTAACTGATCCACCTCGCAGACCCAGTACATTTGTAGCAGAATGTTTCTCTTTCGTT
Organism: Gogo arcuatus; assembly: GCA_028570945.1. Classification (NCBI taxonomy): domain Eukaryota; kingdom Metazoa; phylum Chordata; class Actinopteri; order Siluriformes; family Anchariidae; genus Gogo; species Gogo arcuatus. The sequence goes on along the minus strand of JAOTRR010000043.1, from coordinate 8,013,679 downwards.
CATTTTTACATTTTGTTGTGTTTGCACTGAAACCTTGCTGTGCTCAACTTGTGCAATACTGCTGTAAATAAAAGCTTCTTTTTCATCTTTCTAAAAACATCTCAGTTGTGTCTAATTTAAAGAAGCACTTTGACGTGCAATCCTGAATGTAAAATATAATGCATGTTTATTGTTGAAGAAATGCATTTTTATGTATAATATATATTTGGTTAGCTCTGGCTGCACCATTCCTATATGATCATAACCTAAGAGAGTGCTCTGCAAATGTACTTTCACAAACGGCATGAAATCCTGTACTTGTATTCCTGCTGTAATTGCAGTGAGAAATAATGGACCTGAGGCAAGCATTGAGGTTTATGTCAGAATTATACTGTAGGTCTTTTTTTTTCTTTTTACAATAGGGCACCTCTGCTTTCTGTGCTGACACTGTTTTTGTAGTTAGTATTCACAGTGAGCACTGACAAGAGCTCTCTATGAAAGAAAAGTCAAGGCATCTGGATGTTGTAAGAAGATACTCAAAAGACCCCTACAGCACACACAAACACAAATCACTGAAATTGCAAATAAAAGATAGTATAATATAAACCCAAGAAAGATAAGTACAGGGCAGATATTATAGAAATGAGGCTGCATTTTATGAAACAAACTCAATTGTGATAAACATCAACCATCTGATCCAACATCTAGCAGCATAACAAGACAGTTAAACAGCTTCAGACGAATCAAAACACGTCTTCTCAGGGAAACAGTGCTGAAACATCAGAACTTTAGAAGTTTACAACTTTTTTTTTTGCATATTTACTGACAACGCCTTAGACACTTTGGATGTGCTGCTCATTATGACCCCGGTGTTACCGTGTCTCGAGTGATCAGATCACAAGTGGTCAATTGAGACGGATAGACGCACATCTGCTGGTCTTTTCATGTGTCTCAAGTGCGTCCTCACTGACCACTTGTCAAAAACAACACAATAATCTAAACACTACATATGAGGAAACAAACTAAATAAAACCATGACATGATCTGTACAGTTATTGTGATGTGATAAGCACTTGTGCATTTTGTGTACCTGCCAGAAAGTAGTAGAAGCAGTGATCACATAAATGTGTTATTTAGTCATTTAAGGTATCTCCATTCATCCAATCTTACTATATTAATCACTGCCATAAAATACAGCTGAGAATGATTTCAATAAGAAGCTAACAATAGAGAAAATGACATTTTATCTCATAAAACCAGACCTCCATTCTTCTGAGCTCACAGGGAACAAAAAAAATGGATGATTCTGATTGGTTAATAATATTTCTTCACATAGGAGCTGGTAGCCAATTAAATGTGAGGAAACAAGCTAAGAGATGCATTCATTTGACAGTGGTTAATCCTAATGATAAATGTTTTTATGAACATTATGACTGCAAAATATTATTTAATGTCAAATAACAGTAACAGTAATTGCTCTATAATGGCATTCATAAAACTGCGCTGTCTAAGTGTTATGTTCCATGAATAAGCATTTGGAAGAGGAAAATGTTTGAGGGGTGTTCAAATAGAAATCCTCTTCTCTAGCTATGCCTCTGAGCCGAAATGTATATATTAAAGAGGCCAGCTGTCCCTTCCCAGAAGCCTCTGTGCTAAGTAGCGAATCATCATTTTCGATGCCATTGTTATGCGCAATCAATCTGCAACAATGTGGTGACATCCTAGGCCATAGGTCATAAATTGTAATTGAAAATATTTTGCCAAAGTTTTCGGTAGTTATTCCTGGACCTGAACCAGCCTCGACTATATCTTGGTCGGTCATGAAGGAAAGAAAATATCAGGCATATTGTGTTCAAAACTTCTCTCTATGACACGTGGATGAAGAAAAAGTTCAAGATGAGTTTCAAAGGGATCACTAACAGTGAATTTGTGGAGGTTTTGCTGCAGCGCATATGCAGCGGCCCATATGTAAACAAAAAAACAATGCATTGGACTCTGCGAAGGGTGAACTGGCCCCTTTAAGCTATTGGACAGTATTTAGGCTACAGATTAAACCGTGAAACTGGTGCTCACTAAAGTGATTTCTGAAATAGGCTACACTGCCAAACTAAAATATATCCATTTCCATCTGTTGACTGAAAGAGAAGGGAAAAAATATGCAAACATGAGTTGGAGTCACAAATTTTAGTTACTGTAAGCCTACAGCTCTAATGCACACATACACCTACATAGCCTACTGCTCACATGCACCTCTAATGAACTACACTGTACATTATTACAGAGACACATTTCATTAAGCTGTACTGATTATATCACTTTTAATAGTCTGTAGCTGTAACAAGAGCCTACACAGCGTTTTCTTGATCAATATTATCCAACGCTGTCATATAACAGTGCTGTGTGATTTCTGAAATAGGCTACACTGCCAAACTAAAATATATCCATTTCCATACTCTATATACTATTTTAAAGTCAAACATTAGGACCGTCGGTGCAAATATAATATTCAAAATGTGAAGTCATACTGCATTTCTTAATGAAGGAGCATTAAAACATGCAATTTCCCTACATAATGCTAAAAGTTGCTCAAATTGTTTGAATAATTATGAGAATAAGTAGGTTAAACAGTTTCAATCACATAAATATTTGCATTGGCTGCCAATCAAATTTCGTATTGATTATAAAATACTACTATTGACTTATAAAGCACTGA
>JAOTRR010000043.1:7947905-7972436 GCA_028570945.1 Gogo arcuatus | reverse complement strand
CCGTTTCCCCCCCCCCCCCTTTTTTTTTTTTTTTTTTTTTTTTTTTTTTTTTTTAAATTGTGTTGGAAACATACGCCCACCTCGTGGCTTTTGAGAGACGACTAACGTTAAGGCAGCATGGTCAAAACAAAATGAGAAGTTTGTGATAAGCAATAAGCCACTAAAAAAAATTTTTTTTTTTTAAAAAAACCTCAGTGATCTGTAATTACAACTGCAGAAAATTCACATCTCTGTTAAATGAAATGTCATTTGCTGAGTCAAATAAAATCTATTTGTATAGTGTATAGTATAGCAGCCTAGTTGTATAGTTGTACAGTCATGTGCATGGAGTTCAGTAATCCTGGTATTAAGAGCCTTATATTTGTGTAGCAGTTGACAAAAAACGCATTTTAATTAAGTATGTGTCATGTACCTGTTTCCAACAACTGCAACCTCATTTAAAACATTACACATCAACCACAAAATCTAAAAATAAAATAAAAAAAAGCAAAAAAACAACAACACCACACCTCATTTAAACACTACTACATGACTCAACCCTACACTACTACTACGCTCCAACCTGCTAACATCACAATCAATACCAAAATTTGTGCAGGACAACAGATTGATGTCTAAGCTACGAAAAGTTCATGTATCAGTTTTGTTTTTATGGGCTGCGCACATTTCTGAAAATGCTGTTAACCTGCAGAGGTTCGAAGAATGTTTGTCTTAACACAAAGCTGGTGAACTTAAACATAAGCCAAATTACGCCCGAAAAACAAAACTGAGAAGGCTTGTGGTTTTCTGAAAAAAGAAAAAAGGTCATGCATATTATTCAGGGCTGTACAATATTTTGAGAAGGATTCAATATTTCTATGTGGCATTTACACATCCTATGTTTCTACTTGGCATCTCGGCATTCAAATTCAGCCCACGCTATCTCTTCCCTCTCACACACACGCACACACCTTTTGCATTGCTCATCCTGAAACAGTATTTTAACTGTTCATATTTTGTCTGGTAATTGTCTCAACACTTTGTGTGTAAGTGAGCTCGAAAGCCCTTGCAAATTTAAAAAAAAAACAAAAAAACTACATTGGATAAATAGGTATATTATTTCTTTTTAAATGGTGAAAAAGTCGGTACATACAGAAACCCATACTGGCTGAACCACTGCTGCTAGGCAAGCAAAAGGTTAAAGGTCACAGCTGTTGAATAGGCCACGCTTCTCCAACATGAAATTACACAGACCTGACTGAGACTCAAAAACGCCCTAAATGTCCTAAGAATACATTTGTGGTAAGAGATTTAAGAAGCCCATTGGTGACTGATGACTAATTTGAGCACACTGGCAAATAAATGTAACACATTAACAAACATTCAGACACAAAATGCAGTGTGACGACAATGTCACATGTCACTGACTGTCTCGATCTACTATTAAAAATGTGTATTTAGGGACACATGGGAACCTTTTTCACAAGAATGTGACGACTCCATATCATGACTTAAATAAGGTCCCTTGCTCAATTTCCTCATTCAAAGCATAACAACCAGGCCATCGATGCTCTTTTAAATAGCGTGGTATTAAAGTCCACTAAAGTTTCACTCTTTCTCAGCTACGTTTGACGATGCTCAGCTTTCAGAGATGTAATCTGTTCACGTCGTCATTAATGTCACTCTCTTGCAATCACATCTGAATATCAGCCAGACCTGATATTATTGACCTGCTATTACAGCCTACTTTACTAGTAAAACAGAAAATGTGAGGTCCTGTGATGAAACATTTTGAAAATGTTATATGTTGTATTCAACTACATGTATTGTTCCTAACATGGCTCAAAGTATTACTGTGTAAAAAACTATACCAAAAATGTATTGGGAATACAAATGAGAACAAGATTTATAGAACGCTACCAAACCAAACAATACCACTTCCATTGTGAACTTTTTTTTCCTGACAAACAATTTTTTTTTCATTACAATGTGAATAAGTGCTTGATTCACCATCATCTTCCAGTTCACACGGGGTTATACACTAGAAAATAACAATTGTGCCCTATTCATTGGTACATACAGCTTCCCTTCACATGCTTGTTAGTCATACTGTAACCAAAGATTGCAAGATGAGAAAAGATAACAATTTATAATTTCCTGTTTGCTGTAAATTGACCAATTCCCAAAATTCCTAAAAACAACAGTGCAAATAACAACACATCTTTTTGAGATTTCAAACTCTGTCTTTTGTCAATGAATGCCTTGAGCACTGAACCTAACAATACTTAAATATAACATGGCTTCAACATTCTTTGTTCTGAAGTCCTTGGTATATATTTGAGATACACAGTTACATCATATTGAATCTTTACAAATTAGCTGTTTTAGTGAAGTACAAAAATAAATTAGCTTCAAATAAACCAGTGCAGGAAAAGACCATGTTTTGTCAACCCTTCTACCAAAAGAGATATCTATTACAATGGCACCATTAGGTACCAAACAAAAACAAGCACATGCTGTATACTATATGATTATTCTGATTAAGACAATTCAAAGATCAAGTAACATAATAAATACAATAATCCAGGGTTCTTCAATGCAGCCAACTTGAATCAAGCCATATGTTTTAAAATGCAGAGCAAGTCATTTCCACCGAGGGTTAGGGTTCAACTTCATTCACTTATTAGGGAAGCAGTAAATCACAACAAAAGTGAAAAGCTACTAGTACTACTGACTAAATCTTACATGATGGAGAAAGAGAGAGAGAAAGAAAGAGATAAAACAGACAGAAAGATAACAGCAGTGAGAGAGTGGAAACAATGTCTAAAACAGGTATTCATGCTCAATTCTTTGAGTCGAGCTTGTAACATTAAGAAGACGATCTCTTCAAACCAGGCCGAGGTTAGCTGAAACATAAACAAAGGAAAATATTCAACCCGTACGCCACAAAAATTCAATATTCTATCATATCAGAGGCATAAAGGTTAACATCCAGCAAGCATTTGTAAATTATAGCCTATATTGCAGCTTTCTCTTCAGGTTATTTAATGCCTATACACTCCCGTCTGTACAGTGAAAGCGACATAATTTCATGTCTAAATTTAAAGTCTGTTGTCATAAACAATACAACAGCTTTGTCACAGAAAAGTCAACGTGTATGCTACACACTGTACAAATACAAATTTGATTTGTGCATGAATGAACACAGACCACACTACCTGTCATATTATCATCCTCATACCTATATCAGTGATATGACAAAAAAAAGTATTCAAATGTATAATTATATTTGCAGCATTTTAGATATTTTGCATTTGATTTGATTTGATTATAAGGAAAAAGGGCAAGACAAAAAAAAAGGGAAGCAATGTAGCTCAGGCATTTTGTCTGTCCTAATTCTGATGTGAATAACTAACATACACACATTCCAAGCAAGAGCATGCTTTACTTCATATTTTTTCTCTGGGCTACTAAATACACAAGGCAAAATTTGAGTTTTGTATTAACACTCAAATGCATTTTTTGCTGTCATTATGTTGATTATGCATAAACCTTGCATTAAATAGTAAGGCAGAGTAGTACGTGACCAGTATAGGCTAGTAATGCTGTGTGCTAATATGGTAGTAAACAAATATCTTAATTTGAAAGCCTAATATCCCTGTAACCAAAGAAGAAGAAGAAGAATTGTAACCTGACTCAAAACAATCAATTGAAAAAAATTGAAACAGTGGAAATATCAGATATAATATATAAACTATATACATCTATATACATTATATATACACACCCTGTAACTTATGTTAGTTCTCACATCAATAGTACACAGGCTTTAGTGTGTTTCTCTGCAATTATTGTTTACATTAGTAATTACAGATGGAGATAAGATGCAAAGAGTAGGATAGGTTATTTTATAATGAACACTACATTTGCATTGCTATGAAATCATAAGAGATAGATAACCCGGGACTCATAGTCACCTACTGAGTCAAATAACAACGATAGTCTGCGTGTGGAAAAAATTCTTTAAACATCTTGACTTTTCTGTTTTCAGTGCCTGTAATTGACTGAAAGCAGTAACTTCAGGCGTGTGGTTCTAATGCACACGTTAAACACGACTACAGCAATACATTGTAAGCCTACAGGTACATTTAGTTTCACTGGCAACATGTCAAACAGTAAACATAACCTATAAACATGATATAGTATATACTATCTACATCAAAATAACTTGTTGAATTAGCCTGGGGTGGTCGGTTTTTTACAGCAGGCTGAGCAGGATGACTATATACCACAAAGGAAATAATGGGAGTTAATAGAAACGGAAAATTACCTTGATTTAATACATGCGCGTTGTAAGATACTGTATTTCAAATGCATGCAAGTTTCAAAACAATTATAGACAGCAGATTATTATCAAGTAGTGAATCTGCGAAGGAACACGAGTCAGCTTGATAATACTGACTTTGTGTAAGGCAAATTTTTCTTCACCCTCACATGAAGTGAGCACCATAATTTTGCTCAATACTGTCAAATAAACTGCCACATTTAATGTGAACTGAAATACAGTACTAAAATAGATACACTGCCAGCAATGGTCCTTATACTGTACATGTACTACAAATGGTTATCACGAATGTTTATCACATGATGGCAAATTCACAGTAAAATAGCTAATTAAAGTGCATATGAGACTCAAATCTATAATGTTTATCGTAAGTGGTCGACTAATATTATTTTATTGTGGTACTCTGACGACTGTTTAATAGTCTACACCATATACATATACATTTTTACTAAATGCCATACATACAAAACTACATAGTGTCTGCATTAAAACGTATTAAACTTTTCAAATAGGCCTATTTTACAGTGTGGCAGCCATTTTCCATAACATACTTATTTGTGTAATGTAGGCTACTGAATGGTTTATGGTTAAATAAATATTTATGGTCAGAATACAGAATACTTAGGGTCTAGCTAAATTAAAATTCGTAACTGAATGAATTATAGATCATTTGCAAAATAATGTTATAAATGTGCTTTACAGGTTGTACAGCAACATAACTCTTATTTAAAAACTGAAACTTTGGATTTGCTTTGACCTGGAAATAAGTAATGACCTGACAGAGATTAGCTTCATGTTGCGAAGTTGAATTGTTTTGGAGGTGTTTGTAAATGCTCCTCGCATCACTTTAGGCCTAATTCAAACCATCCTACTGTTGGTTTTTTTGCGACATTACAAACCTACAGCGCTTTATGTGACACAAATACTATACTGGATTATAATAACAAAAGTGCTTGAGGAATCTGTTTTAGTGACAAATTCGGTCAAATTTTGAGAGCCAGTACAAAAAAGCCTGACTCTTTTAACTTTTTTGGACTGTTAAAAAACTGAAATGTATGTATGGCATTACAGTGTCCTTTATAAGATTAAATATATTAATCTTTTACGCATTTCAGAATTGCGTGACTTCTTGTGAGGAGGGGGAAAAAAACCTGAACAAAACACACACAAAGAGTCCTCATTAGTTTAGAAACTCTGCCCCCGTCTGGTAAGCAGAAGTAGTGCAGCCGCTATGAGGACCACGTGATGCACATGCGAAAACAAAACAGCATTGAAACAGCACCTACTCATGAACTGTTTGGTGAATGAATATTATGAATATTCAGTGTACATTTCTGACAGGGTTAGCATTTTCATGTAATGGGGAAAAAATGCAGAATTAAATGTGCGTTTCATGATATGATAAAAGATTATAATAACAGAAAACAATACTAGCTAGATTACTCTTTAGTTCACAGCTGTATTGCATTGCAGTGTAAAGTAGGTTACTGTGCATATAATGTAATCTGTTTTTGTGTGAAAGGTGGTTTCTGTTTGGCCTCTACTACCTCCTAACCATGACTTCACTGACCATACTATATAGTTACCATAGAACTGCCTTCCTCTAAAAGGAAGCTGCTCTGAGCATTTTATAAATCCAATAAGCAATCACTTTGGTGTAAAAAACAAAACAAAACACTATGTCAATTTAATTATATCAGCATCAGAGGTAAGATGTAGGAATAAAATTGTTCAAGGTGTATTCTGAACAGGTAAGTGTTTATCTATCAGGAGGATTAGTGGCAGCATATTGTAAACTCTGCTTTTCTTTTAGTTGAAAATAATCCTGTTTTTTATTTAATTGAAAATAGGATTATAGCACAATCAAAATAAGTGAATATGATAAAGAAAATTAGAAAATGATTTATCATCAGTGATGACAAAAGTAAAAAACAAAACAACAAACGGTACAATGAAATAAGTTTGCACTTTAAAATATGCCACAATAAAGTACGAGTTTCATATTCTCTTACAAACCTCTTGAGTTTAGTCAGATGTGGTCAAATATAAAGCATCAGGTTTTTCAGTGCCAGAAACAGATTGCTAGTAACTGCTTTTATATGTGACGATGCACAACAAAGTATCACCGCAGAATTCAAAAGGGATGCGTGTTTGAAACAGAAATACTGCAGTAATTCTCAACAAAAGATCACTGATTTAACTCAAGTCAAACGGATCCACTGGTGCTTCAATCTCTAGTCACAAATTAGTGAAGCAAAAAATAATGTACAAAATAACGAACATCAGACTAATTATTAATTAAAAATTCATTTACATAAAGTATGTCACAGTGCATTATGGTACAAGATGCTTAGCACGCAGGCAGCTAGTAGTCAATAAGTTGTTTGTTCTTGGAGAGATTAAAAATCTCTGCTGAGCATGTCCCCGAAAGCAAAACAAAATAAAACAAGTAACTAAAAATAAATACTTTGGCTAAATTATGTAGCATTTACTGTATTATTATACAAAAGTAGCAATCTGTATTAATTCTATTCAATGTAGAGAAACATTTATATGTAGACCAGATCATAAGTATAAATGTTTTTTTTCTTTAAAAAGGAAATTAGGCAGTATAATTTTCTCAAAATGGAAAATGATACACACAACTTCTAAGACACACACAACTGTGCATGTGTACTGAACATAAAAGCACCTAGTAAAGGTGACAGTCTATATCAAGTTTGATCATCACGGCACCTACCAACACTTTCCTTCCACCTCATGAACATCTGCCAGCCCATTACACACACGACTACCACGATCGGATATTTTCAATACCAGTGTGTCAGAGGTATTACAGACAAAATGAAGACTAATTTCTCGAGAAAACTTCTGTAACTCCATATGTTGTTCATCACTTCTTTACACTTGAGAATAATAAGCTTTTGTTTTTAGCATTTGCAGTTTGCAGTTGAGCTGACTCAAAGCACAACACTCGTTTTGGGCCTTGACCACCCACACCCACACAGTGCATCTGACTTGTGCGTCAGCGACCTTATTTGAACCTGGTGACTTCTTCGAGAAAATTTGCTGATTCTTACCAACATTACACAGAAACTTGCAGAAATGACTACCAGCTTCACAAACAAGAATTTGTTTAGTTCACTATGACCATAAATAAGACTGAAACCTGACTTAGATCAAACAGGCAATTTCTTAGTCATGTTATACCAGATATGATACCGATACTGATCTTTTACCTGTGACATTAAAGTGACATTTCAAAATCGTTGCCTTATTTCATATTTACCAGAAATTTCACCTAACAATAAAATCAGGCAGTAAATATTGTTTCAGTCTGTTCCCTTGAAATTACTGTAAGTGGGACCATGTACTATCTTAGTATACACAATATAATATATAAAATAGACTTTATATAAAAGATACAATTTATTAATAATTGTATTTAGTACTTTACTGTTATTAAATAACAGAATAAGCTTACAATAATTTTTTTTACCTTGCACAATTTCTGTAAATCTGCACTAAATAATTGTATATGTACTGAGCCACACTCTAACAAAATCCATAATAATAATAATAATAATAATAATAATAATAATAATAATAATAATAATAATAAAAGAACTGCCAGAATTATTTTGTATGTTGATCAATGCTTGTACACAGTAGTGCCTGTTTTAGCTTACACAAAAATATTGCCATGAAATACATGATATAAAAGCAAGCTACCAAAAGCAATATTTAGTGGTCAGATATGGCTGCCATAAATGATGTGTTGCCTATGCGGCGGTCAGATATGCTCAAAAAATGACGTGGTATCTGAATAATACAATTCAGCAATCAAGTCAAATTATACAGCAGCCGGTGAAGCATAACTAAAACCAAAAAAGGCAAAAATAGTTTAATAAATAAGGAATTGTTTCAGATCTAGAATAGGCTGTATCAGACTTGTAGCATGGATCTGCCATAATGGACACTGTATATAGAAGGATGTATAATTTCTTACCTTTTGCCACTAACTCCTGTGTCTGATAGTAATACATCAAACAATTTATACTCAGTTTCTACTCTGAACTAACTATATTATAGCCTTGAGTGTTATTTTTATCAAATAAATAGCTAAAGAATTCTTCAGTCTACATTCTAGATCAGTTTAAATGAGGTATTAAGGGAGTTTTTGTTGCTGGGTGCTGAGTCATCTGTGTCATGGCTGCCCACACACAGCCCCACGCAGCTTTGCTCAGTGCACCGTGAGCTCCCGGGCCAGCGGTTTGCACAAATGTCTCAAACCTTCCTCGTTTACAGTAAACGGTACCAGTGTGGGGTATTTGCCTCCGTGAAGGGGGTATTTGAACCGCGCCATATTCACTGACATCAACGAGTCAGTGAAATATACACAAGAAAATGTGTCGAGTACAACAGTACTCAGACCCTCTAGAATTTCTGTTTTGATGCCCTTCATTTTTGACATCTGTACAAAGAGGAGTAGATGAAACATGTCTTTGCTACAAGCGAAAACAGATTTGAAACTACGAATTGAAAGGAAGTAGTCAGCCTGCCATTGCATGTAGTTCACCAAACCCAATCTCATGCAAGAGATGCAAGAATACTAATAAGTGAGACAGGTTAAGTTGGATTTCACGAGTTGCTATAAAAAAGCACCCACCTGTTAACCCTGCCCCTGTCCTAATATTTATTGTTCACAACTATAGTTCATACAAGGTGGCTCGTGTGAATCCTTATGGATTTGCAATCGGCATGTTGAGTTTACATGAGATCACACAGCCCTCCCCATACGGCTCATATCCCGAACTAAAGATAGACTGGAGGCGGGTTCTCTGTTTTTCCCACAATCAGTAGAGGATAGATCAAGAGCCTCACTGGGAAAACCAAGAGGTCAGATGGGCTTCCTTTTTCTTCACAGACTCAGCAAAAACCATCTGCACAATACTTTACTTTTGTGAAAAAAGGCTTCAGTACTTTCCTTCTTTTTGATCAGGAAAAAAATGCATTTGTTTGCTATTATATCCTATTATATCCTGTGAATTAATTACTAGTAATGTAAGTAAAGTAGATGTAAAAGATCCAGAATCAGTGGAAACTGTGCATTAAAAATTATATACAGTGCATATAATCAAAAGAATCAGAATTTTGACCGTCAGTTATTCTTACAGTAATTGCAGGTCATTGCAAGGGGTCACTGCAGTGGTTCCATTCCTGGAGCCTATCCCAGAAGCACTGGGTGGGAATACACCCTGGACTGGATTCCAGTCCATCACAGGGCACCATGCACACACACATTCACACACAGACATTCACACCTAAAGACAATTTAGTATAGCCAATCCACCTATCTGCATGTTTTTTGGGAGGTGGGAGGAAACCCAAACAGACCCGGGAAGAACATGCAAAACGCTGCACAGACAGCAACCAGAGCTCAAGACTGAACCGGAGAAACTGGAGCCATTGAGCAGCAACACTAACGACTGTCCCACCATGCCACCGACTGCAGAATATTTTTACTGAATTCATATTCATAGTTATGTTCTGACTAATTTAAAAAACAACTCATCACTCATTGTCTATGTATAAACTGATGCCCTACAGTTGCAAAACTGTTATGAAATAGTTCTAAATGCTTTCCATTTTAAAATTAATCTGTGTATATATCCACTGCTGTGCTACTACGGCTCATACTCTTACGTACATTGCAAAATGGCACTGTTATTGTCCTACTGCAAACTACAAATGCTCCAAAACACATTCAGCAGCAAAAGCTTCACAGTGATTCATTCACCAATTCACTCGCTGATTCGCTCACTTATCACTGATCTCCATTCAAATAGTATTGATCATGTACTGACTTACCATTCTGTTCTTCATTCTCCTAGAAGCCATAAAGACAACACTGAACAAACCTCCTATAAGAAAGAAGAACCAGCTTGTTTCCTCCCCCACATTCACACACACCCATCTCAAAGGACCAGAGGGATCCAGATGAGTCAAAAAAAAGCTAGAGTGGAAGGTTAACAGAATGGAACACACACAAGGCGCTGACACACCAAACCACGGCTTCCTCTCCCCCACATGCCTCTCATACTCCACAGATGACTGGCGAAGTTCCCACAGCAGTGCAGGGGAGGCCTGTATGGACCTCTAACACCAAAGGAACACAGTTTAACCCCTGGCCAAGATGTGTGTGGGCATCTGACTGTGCTTGTAAAAGAGAATGATTGAGTTAAAGTAAACCAAACGTCTTCTAACACTTCCTACACAACATCCCAGACAACTAGGAACCCATCTTGGATTTTCTAGAATAATAGAGGGGGAAAATAGCTTGTTTGTTTTAGAGGAAAGATCATAAAAGGCACAGGCACCGGATATGACGTAACACTGCTTTTCAAGTTGGAGTTTGTGGAAGCATGAGTTCCATGGGAAAAATTAAGTTCCTCCTACGCCAACATTGCAAGCACGTACACTACTGGTTTGCTCTGGTCTTTTTCTTTGTTAAGTCAAATCAGAGTGTTCCTCTTGTAAATCACTACAATTTTAGGGTACTTTTTCAGAAAGGTAAGACATCTACAGGATACATAGATGATGTAATTCTTACTAACCCACTAAAAGTACACAAACCTCTTTCACATATGAAACCTGTTATTGTATGAGGTAAAAACAACATGGGATAGATGATAAGTTTTCATTCCCAGTCACAATGGAAAAGTAACAGATATATCATGTATTCTCACCTGACTGTATTTAATGGAATGCTATAAAGCGTGAACCTCCGCAAGGTATGTAAAACATGCGAGACCGGATATGACGTATAATTCACGAGGCAGCAAGTCCATTGTTGTGAAAAGCCCAAGCTGAGACATTAGCTAGTTAGTAACATGGTACGAATCGAGCTGCATCACGTCTCTTTTGAGAGAGCTCTCTTCCGGTTTCTGAACATTTGTTTTGTTCAAGCTGACGCTATTTATAACATTTTGCTTATATCTGCCGATGTTTTCTTTGCTTGTTATTTTGAGTTTGCCGATGGTCCACATGCTAATCCGATGGTTCGAATTCCCACTGGAACCATGGCAAAAGATTACCGTAAATGTTACTAGGTCACCAGGGGATAGATTAACGTTTCAAAGTTTCTGTTTTGCTCCCATTCCCGCCTGACTGTCTATTGGTACAATTTTATATTCATTCTTGAATACAGACAGAAATGTGTAAAACTTAACCGCTTCTACAGATTCACTGATGACCATGGGCCTGTTTTTTAAGTGTGTCTATGTTCATATCTAAGAAAGCTACTACTAGTAAGTCAAAAGTAACAGGAGTAAAAACAATGAAAAAAAGTCATACTTTCAAATACCAATGGCATTTTAAAGGTGTAAAGGCAAATCTACTGAACCAAATAAACTGAATGACTCATGGTGCTACAGTTTCTGCCTTCTGTTTCGCTCTTATACCCTTGTGAATAATCTGCAGCAGGGATCCCATCTTCTTAACTTTCAGTTTCATGAATAGTACATCTTACATCATGACAATGTGTCAACTGAGGTGAATAAAAAAAATAATAAAACTGAATAAAAAAATGCACCAGCCACTTTAACAGGAACACCTGTACTCTTGCTCATTTATGCAATTATCTTGATAATCAATCATTTGGCAGCAGCGCAATGCATAAAATCTTTCAGATACAGGTCAAGAGCTTTAGTAAACGCTCACATCAAACGTCATAAGGAGGGGAAAATGTGATCTCCGTGACCTTGACTGTGGCATGGTTGTTGGTGCCAGATTTGGTTTTACCGTTTCAGAAATTGCTGATCTTCTGAGATTTCATTCACAACAGTCCCTAGAGTTCATACAGAATGGTGCTAAATACAGAAACAACCAGTGAGCGGCAGTCATGTGGATGGAAATGCCTTGTTGATGTGAGAGATCAGGGGAAAATGGTCAGACTTGTTTAAGCTGACAGGAAGCCTATGGTACCGCAAACAGCCACTCATTACAACTGTGGTGAACAGAAAAGCATCTCAGAAAACATAACATGCCAAACCTTGAGAAAAATGGGCTACAAAAGTAGTAGACCACATAAGGTTCCTCTCCAAGCCATGAACAGGAATCTGAGGCAGTCCAAAATGGACAGTTGAAAACTGGAAAAAAAATCAGACAATGTTTTTACAATCTTCTGCTGTCCAGTTGCTCTGCTGCCACATGATTAGCTGATTGGGTATTTGTCTGAATGAGCAGGGGTTACAGGTGTTCCTATTAAAGTGGCCAGTAAGGGGAAGTGTGAAGGCTTTTTAAATTGCACATAAAATAATGGGCTAAACAAAGGAAAAACAATATTCTACAATTTTTTTGTTTCTTTCATGCCAGTCAATATTAAAGACTAAGGCATATAATCAGCAAATAGTACTGCCAAGTTGTTGTTGTTGTTGTTTCCAGTTTATTAAGCTAGTGCAAGAAACACTGAACAGTAAATGATGACAGAGAAATCACAGATCATATCTAAGACAACACAGATAACGAGCTAGTTGACATTTTTGGGAACATATCAGCACTCTCTGTATCCTGCATGTTTGCAGTAGAGGAATTGATAGAGAGTAGCTGTGCTTCACTGGAGATGGCTTTGGTTAATGCAATATCAGTTTCTAATATGACATTTATTTAATATGACTTTATCAGTTTTAACAGAAACTTCCAGAAACCTCCCATTGAGTCATTTTAGAAAAGAATTTTAGGTCCACTAAGACACTTGGATAAAGTTGGATTTTGTTGCTGTTTTTTTTCTTTAAATTTTATGCCCTTGCCAAAAGTAATGCAGTTTTATACAGTTTGATAAGAGTTGAACTTGTAAACCAACAGCTTTGTGATTGACTTCCCAAATCACTTCAGTGCTCATCTAATCACTTGTTAATTCAGTGTTGATTTTGTGTTATTAAAGGTGTGTATTAGGCAAGATTAGGTCTTGCCTTTTTCAAGATTAGGTCTCTAACAGTTAGGTGGGTTGAATATTTGAATGATTCCCACCCATGTTCATGAAGCTCTGCCCTCCCAGGACTTATGGAGGACCATAAAGTGTCTGGAAAATGACTGGCAGTAAGCACATCCAAACACAGTCAAGCATTTGGGACCAAAAGACATTTTATCCAAACAGGTTTTCTAGGCTACGCTATACACTTTCCCTAAGGCCACAACTTCATTTCCATTGTTTTTGAATCCATATCTGCCAGGTTATTTGTACAAGTAAGGAACAATTAAAAAAAAAAAGACTACTGCACTTTTAAAGTATTCACCTGGTAGTTTTCTGTCTTTCTAATCCTGTGGTTAGTGAGCTTATTCAACTTGCTCAAATCAAGGGTCATATACAGTAAGCCTTAATAGGTCTTATATGCCTGAAACTGAAGACGTTGTTATTTTCAAAACCAGTATTGCCGTGTCAAATTGTTATTGTGAAAATGTTAGGTAGTCACTCTCAGTCTGTTAGTCAGATTTCTGTTCCAGTCAATTCACAGCTGCCTAGAGATGCTCTTTTTGCTGGCTCTGTTGTGGCTGCTGGTCCTAAGCTGAGTGCTCAGGTATTAGTCAGACTGATTGACATTTTTAAAGCTAGGCAGCCTAAAAATAAATCCCTTCGTAGAAAATCTGAAGTATAAAGCACTGTATTATCACTTCATTAGATACAAAATTTGGGAAACAAAATATGTTATTAAAATGGTATAATATGTATACTATCCCGATATATCAGACGTTCTCTTGACTCACTGTCCTTAAGCTTAAGGATGTTTTGAAATTGCCACACTGAGGCTGGCACAGCGTGACAATTCACATTTGCTGTGCCTCTTCCTTTTTTATTTTATTTACAATTCATTAATCGTTAGTTTTACAGTGCCTTCACAGTGGCGTGTGTAAATGTAGCGTTACAGTGACATTTATAATTCACGATACATGTGGAGCTTATTTAAGAGTTTAACGCAAGAGTTTGCATGGTTTTTTGTTGTTGTTGTTTTTTTAATTTAGAAAATGTGTCTTGGCAATACTGGACAACATGCAACAGTCACTACAGTAAAACTTGTGTCAGAAATAAGAACGTTATGATTACGATAATGCCAATAATGTACAAAGCTGTCACTACTTTGAATAATCTAAAACATGAAACACATTGTTTTTTTTAAACACTTTTTTGTTTACCACATAATTCCATATACATTCCATATGTTATTGCACAGTTTTGATGTCTTCAGTATCATTCTACAATGTAGAAAATAGTCAAAATACAGAAACAACTATGAACAAGTAGGTGTGTGTGTAATCTTTTGACTGGAACTGTGTATGCAGTCATACTGACGGAATAATAAAGAGAGGATTGATATACAGTTCTGCTGCAGTCTGAAACATAGTTTGGAGCATCAACAACTGACAACTGCGACAATTTTCAGCTTATAGATGAAGTCCATGATTTGATTGTTAATAAAGCAATGATTCAAGTAATACATGTACTATCAGACAATTCACTAGTAATAACAGAATTCACCAGTAGCATTTTATATGAAGAGGTTTACAGTTGAGTTACTTTTTAAATAAAACATGCTTGCTAGTGGCTTCCCCTGTTCCTTTTTAAAATGTTCTAATATCAGATATTGAAACTGTTTTGACATCTGAAATTTCATCAGTGACACATGATAGAAAACCAGCCGTATTGCTCACCAAGCACACACACACACACACACAGAGAGAGACAGAGAGAGAGAGAGAGAGAGAGAGAGAGAGAGAGAGCTCACAAAAAAAGGTCCTGATGATAAAAGTCCAATGACACGGCCTAAGCCACTGATTGTGAACTTCCTGTAACGAATAGAACAAAAAGCTCTGAAGACATGAGTGAGGCAAAAAAAGAAAAATAAGACACTTAATAAAACCCACAGATGGACCACCTTTTCAAGGCATGGATGGGATTACAGAATCTTTAGCATCAGTAGATCCTGCTTGTCCAGCATCTTCTCATCACTCCTCTCACACCAGCTGCTGAAAAGACTTGCACAGCAGAGCTCTACAGGCAAACCCTATGGCATAGTGCCTCACTACATACAGAAGTGCAAACTTATGGCGGTGGTACAGGATAAAGAGACTACAGCCGGGGAAATGGGGAAACTAAAATGCAGTTTAAATGTTGGTGGATAGATGACGCACAGTGCTTTTTACTATGCTAAGACATGCTAAGACATTCACACTTTCCAAACCCTCCACACATTTTGGGGTTTACGCTTTAGGACACTTGGAAGAAATCTAGATGCTCTAATAGCAGTGGATGTACAGGAAAAAAAGACCTCATTTGCACCATTAAGTAAAGAGATGAGAAGCAGTATGGAACTGTATGTCCACCAGATAGCTGTAGTAGCTTTTGGTGACTGGAACCACCTACATGGTGGATGGACTGTTTTGCATGGAAAATTCCATTTAACAGTAACATCCACGTGCCATGGGCATGTCAAACCATACTATACGTGAGTTCACATTCAGGCAAGTGTGACAGTCAACACACACACACACACACACACACACACACACACACACACACACACACACAGCAGGGTACCTTACTCCTCCCTCTTCTACTAAACTCTGTGAGAAAGAAATGCAGGTGTTTTCTCACTGGATCAGTTCCCTTGGACGAACAACACACACAAAAAACACCGATCAATATTCTCCCATTTCACGCATCCTCTGGGGAGTGGGAAACCCTAGAGGGGCTCATCATGAATTCCACTCAGCGACTCACACACACAAAGTCTCTCTCCGCTACAGAGCACCTCTAAGGACTATCAGTATTCATTAAATGCCACTACAATGACTTACACTTTTCCCACATGGAGGTCACAGGGAAGTGTCATCCTCATAGGGCACATTGATCAGTAAGTCCAGGGTTCATTTGTTGCAGGCTATTAGGATGGAATGACTAAGCAGCTTTACAGGAGCTTAAGAGACAGCTTTTGTGTCTGCATGAGTGACAACAGAATGACTTTACACAGTAAATATGAAACATTATTGAGAAGACATATGTTCAGAACTAGATCTCAGTGCCTTGAAAGGCAGGCTAACTCATATTTTCATGGACTTCTTCTGCTGTGAATAATCAAAGGCTTTTTTCATAGCAAAAAAATAGATTAATGGTATAATTAAGCTCAAGACGCAAAGCCAAAATTTTGACCTTTCTCCCTGCTGGATGTTAAGATGTTGGTGAAATTCTGAGAAGCGTGCAAACTGCCAGCTTTTTTGAAGTTTTACGTGTTAGGTTGGGTGTTAGTTAATCACAATAATAGTATGTCACAATATTCACAGTAATTTTGAAAATGAGGCACCATAATTAGAAAAGATGGCACTTAAGGGATTAGACATATCAGGCAGCAGACTTTAACTTTATTTAGCCCAGGACCTATGTGGGGAAACATGTTTTCAGTAGGAAAGTGTCACCTGTAGTCCAAAGGCTTTTATCTGATCTAGAAATGCCAAAATTTGTTAGGTTGCTTGTTTTGTGTATTCTGCTAATCATTTGCCTTTAATAAGTTCTCTGTATCATTAAATACATTTCATTATGGTATTACAAACCACGAGCCAGGTTCAAATTCACACGTCACAAGCTTTTTACTTTTATAGACATAAAAGCTTTAGCCTATGAAAATCACAAAAGCTAAACTTACAAAGCCCTATTCAGCCTCGGTTTGTATTGTGTATGCTGCCACCTTGTGGACAACATTATAACGATAATGCAGCGTCCTTTAACCCACAAGATACCAGCATCTAAATTTGCACATTAACAGCACAAATGTGCTGGAGGTCATACGCCATTTCCTGCAACATGAAGTTTTCTTATTGTAGTTTGTAAGAAGGGTATTACACCTCATCTCAATAACTGATACACCACTTAGCTAAACCACAATTTAGCCCCATATACAGTACTGGTTTGTTTTGAGATTTAAAAAAAACCCAAATAGCTAAATTCATCCACTTTTAGTAGTATATGTGCTGCCAAAACTATTAAAAATCTACACACCAAAAACTACTACAGTTTAATGATGTCTCAAATTGAACACTAAAGTTTTGTCACTAGTCATGGAAATCACCAAGCAGTATCAGCACAGGAAAAAACAATCCCTTTAAAATACAAAATGACAAATGCATATGAACTGGTTTGCTTCTAAGTAGTGTCCACAATGTAGTGTAATTGTTGATCACCGTGGCGGCCTTTCATCAAAATTTAAACCACAGCGCCATCTGGTGGCTGAGCGCCTTCTGCAGCCAGCGACCATTTTTTAGTGTAAAAAGTGTCCAGTGTTCCACGCTACATTTCCGGTGGTTTTAGTACATCACCCGCGTGTTAATAGTGCACTGCGTCTCACTACGCAACGTTCGCATCTGGTTTTACCACGAGGTCATTAGTACTAGCAGGAAACGAATGTTTGATACCGCAGTTAAGTTGTTATGCACATTCCGAGCCCCAGCAGCATGCACAGAGCCTCTGAAATGGTTTAATATGCATAGTCCCTATCAACAGAGCACACACTCATGTCAGCACTTCTTAACTTTTAGTTCATATTGGACTTTGAAGTGTTTTACGACGCATCTCACCGTCTCAGGCGTTAAGCCGTTAATTAGTAAACAACCGCCCTGTGTGTGTGTAGGACTACCACTGCATGCAAATACCAGACCAAATTTAATTAAAGTTTTGTTTGTTGCATATTGACTGCAATAACAAAAGGGCTGTGAAAAACAAACGAACCTAACCTGTCAGATGGTGTTTTAATTAGGCCCAGAGCACCCAGTGTTCACTATAGAGTAATAGGCTCTTCATTAAACCTGGGGTTCTCAAACATTTTACATGATAGAAGCACAGATAAGTTTTAGTCAAATAAGTGCATTTGGAATCATATTGGAAAAACAGCTGCAGCTCCAATAACATCACATTTGTAACAGTAGATCAGGCCTATAAACATCAATTTTCCTGGTTCTATTAAAATTGGCATTAGAGTCAAGCTGATATTATTACTAGTTTTTCAATCACTGAGGTATAGATTATGAAATCATCAACTTCATAGAGAAACACAGTAGAATGCCTGGCCATAATCGAACCTGTTACAGTTGAAGTGATTTAGTCTATTCAGTTAGGTTTTAGTTATAATTAAGCCTACGAAGTAATAACTAAAAGAACTAAAACAATAGATTACCAGTTTGTGGTAGTTTATAATCTTCATTGTCATTACATCCTAAAAAAATACGTAATAAAATCGAGGACCCTAGTTTAAGACCCACAGTATTTGATAGAATGAGCTAAAACGCTGTCCTTGCAGTTCCCTAATTGTCCACCAGGTGTCACCAAAACCTAAGCTATAGTAAATCTTGCACATATTGTATATTTAAAACACATGAACACATTCCAGTATTCTGATGACATATTTTAAAAAGAATCTTGAACAGACCGCAAACAAAAAGGGGGTTAATTTAACTTTATTTTTTTTAAAAACAACATCAGCAAGGCGGCAACTTGATGTCAACTATCATCTGACTGAAAAAACCCAGGTTGGTCTAATCAACTGGTGGTTGCTAAAACCCAAGGTGGCAGCCCAGACACTATAATTATACAGGCAACCTGTCTGGTTTTTTAGCTTCCCTACTGACAACTTGACTAAATTGATTTTTTTGTTTTGTTTTAATGTTTGGAACGTTTTAACTGTATTTCCAGTGTGTTATTTACTGGAAACAACTTGTCTATAATGTTGAATAAATAGTGATAATTTATAAACTTTATTAAGAATCTATCAGCACAGACCAGCTGGCCAGTGTGCGGCACTAAAGCCTAGTAATTTCAAAACCATGCAGAAGAGAACAATAGACAGAACCTCCTTTCACAAATGTAACTTTGTGTCACTGTTTCCTCTTCTGAGGCAGCCACTACCTTTACTGGAAACGAGACTCACCAAACTGACAGACAGCCCATGTTCACACCCAAGTACTCAAAGTATAATATTTACTTGCACAGTATATGCTTATTATATATTATTTATTTGATGTTCCATTTCCAGTCCACATTTTAAACCAGCACGAAAATGCCCACACGTCTTTAAAGAGCACAACTACACTTTTATAAAGGATAATCATTATATCATGCTTCTATATCATGTATATAGCTTTTTGGAGGGGAAAAAACCCCAGCTATATCATCTTGCCTGTTTATCCTGTTCCTTCTTTCAGTATGAACAATATGGGACATTTTACACTTATTTCTCATCTGCTAGGTTGAGGTGGCGCTGGAAATTACCCTCTAATTGACAGATTCATGAATGCAGCGCACACACCGCTCAACTCAAACCACATGAATGGAGACAAGAGGAAGTCCCACGACACTATTGTAGATTAAATGAATAGCAAAAGGTAAGACAGATTTCAGGAGAAACAGACAATTGACCATATGGGACTCAAATCATGAGCTGCTAAAGGTTGAGACATTTCTAAATGTGAGGCCCTTCGTCATGGCGACGAAGTGGTGAAGTTAAAAACCGCTCTTTTCTGCGTTGTATGCCATGAGGCGCTTCTTTTCTACCCGGATACAGAGGCGCGTGAGCCACCGAAACACACGCCCCCGGACACGCCCCCCATCTGTCGGCTTGGTGACGCAGAGAAATGAAAAGACTACGTGACTCAACAGTGTACCCACGCAGCGGGTCCCCGCTTATTGCACATCGCAGAGCCTAAAAAATGGATTTAAACACCGGCTATAGAAAGTAGGCTACAGGACACTGCGAGTTAACCGATAAAGCAGTTTGGTGAAAATAACCTAGCACACATTCGAATAAATAACACCAGCACGTACAGCTAATGTCGTGGAGAGTTAGACATCATTTGCATTTCCTCTGTAGTTGTATCTTTTTGAAATAGAAGGAAGAGGAAGTTAGATCCACTCCTGCTGCGTTACCGCACAGTTCCTCTTATCACCCAGTGAGAATAAAGGCACCTAACTCGGCAATTCTGTTCATTATGATACATACTTAAGAAAATATCCATACAACAGTCATTTTGCGTAGTTCAAACTGCACAGTATAGCCCACTGCTAAGGATAATGGTAAAGTGAGTGTCTGTGCATATACTTCAGTAAAGTCTGAGAACTTTGGCACATGTGTAAACCTGTGTGCAAGCTGTACCGTGTACATTATAGAGCAGGATTGCTTAATTCGGAAAAAAAGAGCTTGTTTTTTTTTAAATGCTGAAAATTATAAATTTAAAAACTGCATCATATATTTATTTATTTTTTTCCGCCCACAGACAGGACAGTATGAGTTTAGTGTACAAATACTGGGTAACTTACCGATTATTCTAGTGGAGTACTGAGCCCTCGGACTGTGACCAGCTAACATCGGGTACAATGACTAGACTAACTTGAGTATGAGCTTTGTACAAACTGGTCCTGCGCTTGCGGGCAGCGAATAAATACTCTAACAGCCTCTCCCTCTTTCTTTTAGTTTGAATTTGTTTCTTTCCCCCTCGGCTCGGCTCGGCTCGGCGTAGACTTGACTCATTCATGGAGTGGAGCCTGCGTTGAGTCTGTCCGGTGCGGCTCGGCCACGCCCACTTCTCCAGCGCGTCAGACTCCTCACAGATTCAAATCTTTCTGCTTGTGTGAATGGAGTTTAGCCCATAAACTCACCGAGAGCTCTCTAAACAACACGCCCTGTCAGTATTACTACTTCTAGGTAAAGTTAAAAAAAATACTAGAGGTAGATGAAAAGGCGCTAGTTGCTGGGAAAAGGGCCAAAACGGAATCTTTAATCGCGACTCGCGTTGCCCGTGTAGCTAAATGAGTGTTTAGAGGAAACACATGCAGCTGCACGGTGTTATGGGTGGTTCTGGTTTTGGCAACAAGGAGAGGAAAAAAGCTGAAAATGCACCTCGGCTGAATATTAAGTCTGATTTTCCATGGGACGTTTGGGATGGTGAGGTGTGAGAAAAAGAATTGGGGCGTGTGTGGGAGTTTGTCTTCAGAAAGCCTGTTCACACACGTTCAGAAGCAACAGAAAGAAGGGCGTGAAAACCAAATTACATCAACTGAACAGAACTACAGTCAGTCAGTTCAATGCACTTCCTTTATCTGAAATAAATGTCTACTGTTAATGTCTGTGGAATTAAAGCAAGTACGTGTGAACACTTAGGCTAAGTTCTCAGCAAACCAAATGCCCAAAATAACACCAAGTGTGAGAAGGTTTACATTTCCAGGTTAACACTATCCTCATTCACATTCCAGACATTCTTTAGCTGCCTCACACTAATTTCCTCCTTTACTAGACTGATAATTGCACTAAGCAGAGCAGCAATCAAAAACCGCCCTATTCTGTAAGACCAAAATGGTTATGAGGTTTTTGCAAGTTTTCATCAGAAATTTGAGAGGGCATTTAAAAAGTGTGCTTTTTTTTTTTTTTTTGCCACATCAGGAAACCAGGCTGAAGCTGCAACAGAAATATCTTTGTATTTTGTTTTAGATAATGACAGGCTGTAGATTATCCTTTTTTTTATTCTAGTACTGCTGTTTTTTTTAAAAAAAAACTAACCAGACATTTAAACATGCGACAATTCTGCTTAGTTATGCTGAAATCTTTTTTTTTTAAATGCTGCAGAACATGCTTTTTAAATACAGCATGTCAGTGGTTACACAGTTCTTGCAGCATGACAAGTTGCTAGAGTGGCACAGCACATTACTGTAGCTTTACTCAATTCGAGTAACTCAGAGCAGGCACTAATTAGCTCTCAGACACATTTTATATTACTACACACACGCCTGCTTTGTCAGCTATAGAAAATGATAGTAATTAATGATGATGCCTTGCAACGATACTGACAAGTGCTGGGTTTGAGATGTAAAGATACTTTCTAAATAGACCCATGAGACTACTGCCCAGTCATTCCTTTAGTGTTGCTACACCACTTGCTGTTATACAGGAAGCACTGCTCTGACAGTTTGTATGCTTTTATCAGTGGTGAGCTGACAAAGCAAAGACCCAAACCTTCACTAAGTTATTAAAGAACAAATGAAAACACAGTTCTCCTAAAGTTCTCTTCTTACACAAACACTTAAAATGAAATGTAGCAAGATGGTCTAAAATAGCTTTGAACATGAATAGAACTTTCACTTCATCCCATAGTAGAGCGAGATTGCAGACACAACAGCCAGTTATCAGTATTCAAAGCACAGCGTGACAAGCACTATTTTAAACTGAGAAATGTAGCTATGCAAATAGTGTGGAATGTGAGTGGGTGTGTCTGGCAATATGCTTCCAAGCTGGGAAATTTTTTCATTTGCACAGGAATGCTCTTGTTCATTTGCTCAGGAATAACACTTGTTTTGTCAGTCATGGCAAATATTGAGAGGAAAAAAAGAAAAAAAGAAACAGTGCATCGTAAACTTATATTTTGCTGTTTTTTGTAAACAAAAAGTGTGAACCATTAAAAAATCCTCATCTCAAATCATTTATTAACACTGTTATCACAAGCACAAACATGGATACAAATTATTTACATAACTGCAATGCAGCAGTGGTCAACCTTGAGCCTTAGGACGTACTAATTAAGCCAGGCCTTACCATGAAACCTGGGCCATCTCTTGAATATGCAAGAAAGGATTTCATGTTAGTCAAGTGTTGGAGTCTCCCTAGGAAGACAGTTGGATATCCCTGCTGTAATTTAGTAAGGGAGAATAATAGGTTCATGACTTCTGGTGGTCAGAAGGAAAGGGCTGCGATATAGCAGAGCCACCATTGTGTAAGAGCAAAGGACTGAGATGCAGCAGGCCTCGAACAGGAACGCCCAACTGACTGAACTTCAACAGCAGCTCAGGGAAAGAGGAGCACCCTGAAAAAGAGAAAACAATCAATTATGTTTTCAAATCAATTATAAGAGAAATATCAATTATGCAAACAGATAACAGATAGATATGACCAGAAGCAATATCTTTTTACCCTCAAGGTCTGTTGTTGCCATCTTTCTGAAGCTAGGAATTGAGTGATAGACCAAGAAGCAGGCTAGAATGCTGGTGTCTGTATCATCACTGGTAGGCAGCCTGCTAACGTACTCCTGTAGCACATGTCTGTTGTCTGTGTATGAAAGATAAAAGGTCAGAGAAAAGGAGAGTTCTCACAATAATGCTGATTCAAAATATGCTTGCTTCCATTCATGTCAGATGTTTCTGATTTCTAAGAAAGAAACTTTTCTTTGGCACTTCACACTTGCTAAGAACTGTTATTACACACTGCTAGAAAATAACCTCTGTGGTACTTGCAGGCATCCGAGCTTTCAGTTCCTTTTATATGCAAGCAAAAAGATTTTCACAAGGAATACCACGTTTTAGGACATGCATTTTCACACTGCTTTTTTGTGGCACTGGAAGCTGTAAACAAATGCATCAGATTTCACAGAGAAGCTGAAAACAGAAGAATGTAAAGTGCCAAGCAAAATCATTACTACTATTACGGTTCCTGCCTTAGGTCTAAATATTCAGTGTGATTTTTACAAGGAAAGAGGAGGTAGAGTACTCTAATTTTATGCCTATTTAAATACACAATGGCACTAAAAGCTACTGCCTACTAACCACCAAACAGGTGCAATCAGGTGTCCTTAAAATACTGAAAAGGCCAACTTCCCCTTCAAGAATCAAATAAAGATCCTGAAACTAGGGATGCATCAATACCTGACTCAGTACGAGTATGAACACGTTTAATGGCATTTTTTAAAATCAGTATTTTACTGATAGCAATATCAAAATGAGTAACCTAATTAGTAGTGATCAATCAGAGGCATCATACAACTATGCTTCTAATTCTCCAGTTTACATAGTGGCCATGATAAACACACGTGAGTTTTCATTCACGTAAATTACAAGACATGTTCTTTCCAAGGTTAGCTACTTGATTTTAAATGAAGTCAGCTAGTTATACGAGTTACCTTGGGTCGAGTAATGTTACAAGTACGGGTTTTGCTTCATTTCAGAAAAAATGTTTCTGTACAGCCATAAGTAAAATACTTTTTCATTGTGTCACAATACCTCTTTGTCAATGATCCATCGTGGCTGATTACAAAGTACAATATAGTCAAGTCAAGACAAGTTTATTTGTATCGTGCTTTTAACAACAGAATTGTCGCAAAGCAGCTTTACAGAAAAATAAAGACTTTAA
>JAOTRR010000043.1:7746960-7760758 GCA_028570945.1 Gogo arcuatus | reverse complement strand
AGACATGAAGTGTCTTTTAATTAATAAAAATAAAGAAAAAACATTGAATTAGGTGGTGTGCCCAAACTTTTGACTGGTACTATATGTTGTTTGACGGGGGACTGTTTCGCCATGGGGGTGACAAATAGCAACTTGGAAACAAAAAAAATATGATGTTTGCGTCTGGTGGAATGCTGGTGGCATCTTTAGAGTTATTAAGTGGGAAATCTCCTGCCTCAATGTTTCATTGATGAGCCCACTGCATCTCCAGAGGGTTCAGCAGGGAGACCTGGCACCCCAGGACCTGGTGCCCCTTTGGGCCTGTTTATACTTGGCATTAACGCGCATCCTGGGTGATACGATCATAAATAAACAGCACTAAGTACAGACGTGAACAGAGTTCAGTGTGTCTCGGAGACACAAGCCCCTTTTACACCGCCTGTTCAAAGCGGGAATTTTGCGCCTTTTTTCCTCACCTCGCCTTTCTATGTAAAAGGTCCGAATGCGGAATGGGAGATCATTTTGTTCTGCTTCTGAGCTGGAACGATTGGTAGTAACAGAGACAAAGAGACAGTCGGCATTGTGGAGCAGGGGTGTGACATTTTTTACATTGACATTCTTCTTTCCGAGAGCAGCATGAATTCAAACGTCTCTGTCTATGGTATCTAAGGTCCGCGCGCCTTTCTGTCTCGAATCACTTCCCAGTTCTCTTCAGTTTCTCCTCCAACATATTTCTGCAGAGCGATGCTCAGCAGCTTGGCTTGCGTTTGAAGAGTGGTATAAATGTGCATGGCTAGCAAAAGCACCCCAACACTCGGTTCACCCACCATTATTGTTTTGAAAGCAATGCCTGTATGCTCGGGGTATTCACGTTTTCTGACGCGTGGTACGTTATGTCACCCTAGACACCGATGCTCCATCACGCCTCTGGTTTTGGAACACTGGAATGCTATGTAAAAACACTTACTGGCATGGCTTTATGCCGGCTTTGTTTGGTTCAGCATAAGCAACCAAAGATGGCATAATGAGGGGTCTTCTTTACGGCGATATTGCAGTATATCTGTGTAGAAGGAGCTACATTGTGAACCAATCACTCAAACCACCTTCAGTGGTGGTTTGGAATGCGTATGAGCACATAATATTTGTAGCATGAATGCAGAAGCTTCTCAATGCACCTTGAACAGCAACGAAGGACCGTCTAATCAGCTGCATCATTGACCTAGCTGGAAAATACGTAATCATTTCTCCATCGTGAGACGAATGGATAAAGGTGATGCTATAACTGCAGAGATGAAAGCAGCTGTTTTTCACAGTTTGTTTTGATGTCTCATCTCCTGTTCATTTCTAAGTTTCATGAGCACAACCAAGTGAGCAACACTATTGAAACAGCCTGTACTGGTACGTAAGATAGAGTTCAAGGGATATTTCTGCCTGGACACACATGCAGTGGAAGACTGACGCAAATGCAAACAACACTTTTCCTCCAGCGAAAATGATGTATGAAATCCGATCACATGTGGTCACTGGAGACCCTTTAAAAATGCCAGGTGTAAACGGCTATACGTTTCAGCTGTTCACTTGTGACTGGATCACTCGAGAGTCGAGATGGATATTAATACAAGGTGTGAATACGATCTTTGATGCCAAGCACCCAGGAGAGGTCTTTCCTCGTAGTCCAGAGTCACTGGCTGCTCTTTTCTTTGGTGAGCTGCTTTGGCGAAGGTTTTGAAGGCTTACTGATCATCATACTCCAAACTCTTTTAGTAGCTTAGTTGTTGACATGGTTACAAATCCTCTACAGTCTTCCTCTTCTGGACAGATCCTAACTCTCCAGCCACATTGTTCAGTGATCACTGCAAGCTCGGCATACTCAAGCCTTTTGCTTTCATCCACAGAGTTTCCCCAGGGCTCTGTGTGCTCTGTGACATACATAAAGAGCAAAGAGGAGGACCACACTACATGTTCCAGCCTCAAGTTTGTTAAGGTGATCTTAGCTGGGAAATGGAGCTTCTGGCCCAGGTCAGTCAGCATCTTTCATTCTCATGCCATACCCAGCTGCCTGGTCTCTAACGTACCCTAGGTGTGAAGGCTTGGAATTGGAATTCTGGCCTTCCCAGACAAATGTTATCTGAGGTGGTTTACAGGAGGCTGGAGTAAGTATTGCTTTGTTTTTGCATCTGCTGTGTTCCCAACACTGCATATGAGCACCTTGTTGTACTGACAGTTGTATCGGTCTTGGGTCAGGCTTGCCTTACAGCAAGTGTTTTCATTGTTGCTGGGGATGGGCATAGAGAGTATGTTTGCTCTTAGCCATACCATTTGTTGAGGTTTTTGGGAGATGGTAGGATATCATATGTGGCTCTAATGATGAAATTTGATCTAAATACTTCCATGTCTCACAAGTCATTCCTAGAGATCCTTTTCTTTTCTGCTACCTCCCATCTCATCTATTGCCCCTGCCTTGCCTGGGCAACAGACCTTATGTACATTGTAGCCTGTTCTTTTTGATATACTTCCTCCACCACAAGGCTGTGGCCTCTCCTCCCTGACTGCACTTGGCCAGCAATGTCTTTGTGCTGGAGTATCACCTTTGCTTGCTGGGTTGCCTCTGCTAGTTTTCACATCCTCTTGGGTGGCATGGTGGGTACAGCTTGCGAGACTCATCATCTTTAGCATCATCTCTAGCCTTACCTTGGTGCACTTGTACTAGGAAACTGGAAAGGTGTAGCTGTTGGTGTAGAGCCCAGTGTTGCACAGGCACCTGGGTAGACCTAGCCATTTTCTTATATTTGAATTGATCGTTCTTTTCAACTTGTCAACCTTGTGATTGGGGGCTCTTAGATAGTTAGTGGCCCCATGTAATGGGACAAGAGGAAAAATTGCAGGCACCAGAGCTTCAGATTACCAGAGAGCATGGTACTACCAATTCTCTCAAGGCCACTGACCGTGTCCTTCTGAGCTGCTCTATTTGCTCTGTGGCCTTAAGAGATGTCATACCAACCTTGAGGTCCTTGATGGCTTCTCGGTCATCACTGGAATTTGTTCTCAGTTGATATGGAAATATTGCTCTAATCTTTCCTGTGAAAATGGAAATGCTTTTGGATTCACTGGGTTTGATCATCTTCATCTGAGCAAATTCCATAGTTTACTTGAAGCTTTCGCAGAAGTCCCATGGTATTGGCTATAGTGAGTGTTGTCAGATTGTCCATGAAAGAAACATTAGACACCTTATTTTCTGCTCCACTAATTGCATAGTATTTGCCTCTTTAAAAAAATTGTAAGTTTAGTTATGCAGAGAGAAAGCTATATTGATTTCTGTCAAGCTGATATTGATATTAACGCTGTGTGTTCATGTGTAGGTGAGCGGATGGAGTCCATGTTTGAAGAGGGAGGGGAAGTTCCTCCGGTGGATCCTGTGAAAATCAAGCACTCTCAGGTGGAGCGTCCCATCATCCCCAGCAGCCCTGAGAGAGACAACGATTCCAAACCATCAACATCAGAGACTTCAGGAGAGGAAACTGTGTCAGCATCTGCAGGGAAGAACCCACCTAAACCAGGTGAGTTTCATGAAAAAATACAACTAATGCAAAAAGAGTAAAAGCATGGTTGAAAAGAAAGGAAAACTATCAACTCTTTACCTTTAAAACACATTATGTTCAAAATATATCTGACTATGTCTCTGTATTAAAGCAAGTAAAAAAAAAAAGCGCAAGTAACCCAGTCTTTTTATGTAATGGTTATTCTTGATGTACAGAAATGTCTTTAAGCTGGATGTGGACATATAAGCACTTGTGCTTAAATAAGAGTGTCCTGTTTAGGCAAATGAGGCTTCTTAATAGAACTATCCCCAAACCATTCTTATATGCAGTCATGGGGAAAAAGAAAGTACACCCTCCCTGAATTCTGTTTTTATTTATCAGGGCCTAAATAACAATTGTGTGGTCCTCACCAACTTCTATAAACAAACAAATAACCTCAGGTGACCAAAAAAAAAGAACTCGCAGTAGATTTCATGTCAACAGATTTCCAAAGAAGCGGCCAAGATTTCTCCAAAACAACGTAAGGGGCTGATAAACTTCTACAGAAAACCTTTACTGCAAGGTGTTGTTGCTGAAGGTGGTTCTACATGTTACTGAATTATAGGGTATATCCACCTGGTTTCTGATTGTTGGTTTACTTTTTGGGGAAGAAATGACTCTGTATTGAAATCCTGTGTGTTTTTGTTGTCACCTGAGGCTGTTTGTTTGTAGAAGTTGGTGAGGACCACACAATTGTCATTTAGGCCCTGATTAAAAAAAAAAAAAGATTTGAAGGAGGGTGTACTTTCTTTTTCCCATGACTGTATTTGCTGTTATATTACTGTAAAAAAAAAAAAAAAAAGGAAGTACCCAAAAAATGAACCGTTTCAGATGAGAAGATCTACATCAGTGCTACAGGGGGCAGCAGATACCCAGAAACACACAAATTTGTGAGGTACGACTTCTTCCTGTCGGTCTGCACCAAGCTCATGTAGTATTATTACAGTGTCAACAATATTTTAAGGGAAAAAAACCCATAAAGCTGTATACACAGGTCACGTGTCAAAGATTTGAGCCTCAGTAGGAGTAAAATTAGAAATCGGATTCTAGAAAACACTCTTTCAGGCTTCTGAGTTCTACAACACTTAGTGTGATTTACAGCCAAGAATATGACTGAATGAAATAGAGTACTTCCACACCTCACTGAAATGAGCAGCCCAGGAATGTTCCAGAAACAGCGAAGATTTAGAAATGCTCCCGAAGGAGGAGAAAGAGGTCCTTTCTGCTCCTTCCCCCCTTCTCTAAGCGGAAAACACCTGGTGACAAATTTACGGTAACAGACTTTATGACCACCTTTACGACTTTATTGCCCTGAACACAGGCGGAGTTAAGTGATTGATATTACACAGGTTTTGTACATGAACAGGAATTTATAGGAGAGTTTCTAGTGTCTGGATATGCGTTTGTGTGTGCACTTGCTGCACAAAGGAAATGAATAAGTCTTGCACAGCGTTTTTTGAAGTTGATTAATGGTTGTGAACAATATATAAATTGGCTACAAATGTTAAGTCTTCAATGGAGTTTAGGGTCAGAGGACTGAGGAGGCCGTGTCAAATGCTTGATTCTAAGGTGGAGGTCATTTAGACATATATTGGATCATTTGTCCTGTAGAGAAGTCCAACCACAACCTGGTACTCCTAAGAAGGTTCCCAGTGCTTCTGGAGGAAAAACAGCCCGTATGTCTCAGACCCTCCACCCTACTTACCATTCTTTTTAATCTAAGTGTTTAAAAGGGGACACGTTATACTCCTTTTCCACAAGTTGACACAGTACTCTGAGGTCTTAATGAAATGTCTGTGACATGCTTTGGTCAAAATAACACAAGGATAAAGCACCACAGCTTCCTACTCACCCTGTCTAAACAGCTCTGTTCAAAACTGCTGATTTGAGTGCCTGTTCCTTTAAATGATAATGAGCCACTGCTAACCCCTCCCCTCCTTCCGCCAGCCAATCAGGTAGCACTTTCCTCATGAATTTTCATTAGCAAAGGCAGTTCTCAAGCCATGAGTGGAGATACTCAGATGAGGGGGTGGGATAATTCTAATGAGCTCCATTGTGACATAGAAGAGGAGCCAAATCTGAATGGCTTGTTGAAGCACATGTTTTCTGAAATAAGCAGCTCAAAAGAAACTGACTGGGTGTCTGATTTCAGAGTTCGTGGGTTGGTAGGCTCTCCAGATACCCAAATATATGTGCACAAACACTGAAAAATGGGTTTTCATAATACGTCTATTTTAAGTCTGTTTTTGTTTCATCTGACCATAAAATCCAGTTCCAAAGTTCCAGTAGTGTTTAGCAATAACTTTTATTTTTTTTAGATAATCTTTCTTCTGACACACTTTCCAACTTGGGTCTGTAGATCATGCAGGTGGTGTCTAACTGCAGATTTGGAGACTTGGTGACTCAAAAATGCTGCCATTTTTTACAGATCTCCAGCTGAGACCATGGGAAAGCTTTGCCTCCTAGGTAGTATTGGGTGATATGGTGGTGTGTCTTCACAAGTTGTGTCCCAATATGCTTTTCTGAAATATTATATATATCCTTTTAGAAATGGAAAAAATATTTTTCACTGGAATCAGCTTATTTGATGTTACAGTTTTGTACTTCATGTTTACAATAGTTTAAAATAATTATTTTTTCTTTTTTGTGCTTATAGTTTTTATAAATAATTTTTTTATAGTGGAAAAGTATTTATTTATTTAGACACTATATAAATCATTGAACAGTTTTTATAAATGCAACACTACATATTTATGTTGTAAGTGAAAATTGTTCACTAACCTATATATTGTGGCATATTGCATATCGTAGAAATGACTTTGCAAATCTTGATATAATATTTTTGTCATATCACCCGCTCCTACTCCTAATCCTCCTCAATATGCCTGACAGGAAAACGCGTGCGTGTCCTCTCCCTGGCTGGTTCATCACAGCTCTACTTGTTTTAAGCTTCTAGTTCTATTAGTGAATATGGACGTGTTCAGACGTGTAGATATTTTTATAGACAACACTTGCGTTATTTTATTCTGTAATCTTCCATCCTTTAATGTTGTTGAATAAGGAAATTTGGCCTCACGCTTATGTCATGTTGATGCACTTCAGTAAAACAGGAAGTTGTGGATGACTGCAGTTTACTTCACTTAAAGGTGACATTTCTCTTAAATTTTCAGTGCGAGCTAAAAACAGACACACACAGGTTACTCCTGTCTTTACAAAGGGTGCCAATATTTTTGGACATGATTTTATGTATAACCAGTCAAGACGGATTATGTGGCTTTGTGCGAGCGTGTGTGTGTGTGTTTGTATTCCAGAGGAAGACCTTCTAGTTATTGTTAGTAGTAAGTGTTTTTCCACTTGTCCGTCCCTGTATAAAACACACTTCCTGTGTTTTCCTGTCTCATAAAACATAGTGCCAGAAACATCGCTCATCCAGAAATGCTTTGACTCTACACACTGAATATACACCTCCCTGCCCCCTTGGGAAAAGTGTGTGTTTGTTTCTGATGTGTATTGGAAAGAGTGTGTACCATGTTACAAGTGGCAATGGTGTAAGTGTTCAGTGAGTTTAATTTTTTTTTTGCGCGCGATATTCACACGTGGCTCGCACAGAAACGGATAGTCCTGGATCTTTATGTTGTGTTAATGGCTCAAGAGGGGGAAACCTGTCGTCAAGAGGAACAAATCTGTTCACTTTATTCCCTCCCTTTACATTGTGTGTCGCTTGGGAGATGTTCATGTTTGCACATTTTCTCCATTTTGACTAAACTGTTAGCAAAAAACCCTTCATAACAGTCGACTCGTAAGCTAGACGCCATTTGGTGTGTTGGAAGCGGATCTACAATGATAAAACGACCTGTAATGTTCCTGCTAGTCCTGCATATCTCGAAAGCGGTCATGGGAGTCAAACAGACAGTAACAGGGCCCAGGCCTCAGCTCTGGAAGTGGCCCAGCATCTGCTCTGCCTCTCCTGCTCGTGTTTACTTTTCCTTACAGGAATAAAAAAAAAGAATAGTCCAGTGAGTCGCACGTCCTCATGCCGTGTTTATAGCGTCCGTCGGAAACGTTCCTCTATTTAGTCATTTGAATTTAGTAACAGGAAAAGAACGAAGGCGAATGAACATCACGAGGAAAAACTAATAGTCACCGAAGCTGATAACTCACTGTCATCTGTCTGTGCCATTTGGAAAAGAAAATTTCGACTCAGTGCCTGCGTTTTTATTAAAAAAAGGAATAAACAGAATATATCAAAAGCTTAAGCAAAGCTGGATACAATTTGTGGCCTTGAATGAATAAGAAACAGCATATTTGTTCCTGTTTCGATGCTGTGGATCATTCTGATACATCCGGGTTTTAGTTTCAGTTTTGTAGCACACTTTAGGAATAGCACAAAAACGATCCGCGTGTGTATGATCTCACTAGTTCAGTGCTGATTTGTCCATTTCACGATGATTTATTACTGGCAATTTTTTAGAACTGTTTCTTTCATATGTACTGTGTATTGAGTAGCATTTGGGTTTTCGATCTTCCGGCTCTCTCTGTCTCACTCTTGGCGGATGACGGGGCCGGCAGTGGGTATATGGGCAGCTGGCGTGGGCCCAGGCAGGAAATGGCCTTGCTTTCCTTATTGCTTCAAACAGGATGTCAGTGTGTAAACTTTTGCTCTCGGGGTCTGGCTTCAGCCCAGAAAGAAGAAGGAGGAGGAGGAGTGCACACCAGTGCATGATGCACTATAAAATCGATTGAGGAAAGCCTCTTTCCATCCGAACACAGTATGTCACTTTTTGCCATTTTGTTTTCCAAAAACATTAATAGGAATTGAATTTGAGTTATCCTAAACCTGAGCTGGAAAATGATCAATATGGAATGCTCTTAGAGTTAAGTGCAAAGAGTGTTGGATGATCCGACAACTTAAACTACTATCGATTAAAAATCCAGCCACCATTTGGTGTATGGTGAATATTCTTCTTGCACCTTCAACCTATCCGCCTTTAATTGTTTTTCCCTGTCCTCATGCAGCTCAGGAATACCTGTGTTTTCGTCCAGGGCACCCCAAGCCTGAGCAAAAGCCTCCTCCCTGCTTCCATTTAAACCTGAGAGGTCTGGAAAAAAAAAAGCCCTGCAAAAAGCAGCAGGAGCCAGTGAACGGAGTGCATGTTGTTTTACAGCCTCAGCTACAATGATGTCATGTTGTCAGAGGACGGGAAAATGAGTTCCATGTCCACGGAAGGACCAAATCCCTTTATTCACTACAGTGAGCACGAAGCCTCCTTCAGCAAAGGAGAGATGGCTTTGCAGATTACACACATGTATGCTCACCATGTGGCTTCCATATGCATACACAGACCGTATTGCATTACTTTCAGAATTTGCTGGAAGAACTATAAGAAACGTGATGGGGGTTTTTTCCTTCCTTTTAAACACGCAAGTACAGGCATGCATACCCGTAGCCCTGCAGCTACCCAGCACATAGCAATTGGAAACACTCTCTCACACCCTGCAAAATGGCTCCAAATGTAGAATTCATGCAGTATCTGCTGGCCATTACAGCATTTTTCTTTTGGCCATAATATCCTCCATTTAAAACTGTTTTAGGGGAAACACCCACTTTGATTATAATTGAGTTTTGAAGTAAGTGTGCAAAAGGTGTTCTAAATCTCTCCACTGCCAAGCTGCAGTAAAGCTCCTTTCCGTAAAGCTCCTTTCCTGTAAAGATGCTTTCTGTAAAGTTCCTTCGACTAAAGCCCCTTTCTGTAAAGCACCTTTTTTGTGACGCTCCTTGCTTTCCTCAAAGATCCTATGTGTAAAGCTCTTTCCTGTAAAACTCCTTTCTGTAATGTTTTTTTTTCTGTAAAGCGCCTTTTTCGTGATGCTCCTTTCTGTAGTTTCTTTCCTGTGAAGATGCTTTCTGTAAAGTTTCTTCCTCTAAAACTGATTTCTGTAAATGTTGCTCCTTTCTGTAAAGTTTCTTTTTTCAAAGATCGTATTTGTAA
Organism: Gogo arcuatus; assembly: GCA_028570945.1. Lineage (NCBI taxonomy): Eukaryota > Metazoa > Chordata > Actinopteri > Siluriformes > Anchariidae > Gogo > Gogo arcuatus. Next base: position 7,751,211 of record JAOTRR010000043.1, on the reverse strand, counting down.
AGCACTTTCCTGTAAAACTCCTTTCTGTAAAGCACCTTTTTTGTGAAGATGCTTTCTGTAAAGCTCCTTTCTGTAAAGTTTTTCTCTACAGCTGATTTCTGTAAATATGCTTTCTGTAAAACTCTTTTCTGAATGAGACAAAAAACTTGATTTGAATTAAATTGAAAATAATGAAAAAGCTCGCAGCTAGACTTGAAATCTGGCCAACAGGAATCACAGCCTTGACTTCGATTCAGCAGATCACACAGCTAAATGTTTTACTGAGTGTTTAGTGAATTCACTTCTTTACGGTTGCCATAACCAGTTAACCATTTAATTTACATAGCCTGATTTTGAAGTAGAGGGATGAATATTGGTGCTGCAAACAGTTCCATTAAACACTGAACTAAACACTGTAACCTTATGATGTGATGCTGTTTAACCACATGTGCACACTATACTTGCCACTTTTCTCTCGGTGCCTTTACTCGCTACATGAGGAGCAACTACGATTTTTCAGCTTAATAACGTTACGGTTTGTGTGTGTACAGCATTGGGCTACAAGTGCTATAACACACGTAATTTTAACGGTCAGACAGCAGCAGCTCTGCCCCCTGAGTCCTGATTGGTCAGCGCTATGTGCTGCTAATACATTATTTCAGAATTTTTTTTTTAATTATTAATGGTTTAGTTACTTATAATTATGAAGAGCCTTGCATTCATAAAAAGGAGGATATTTTAGATGAAATCTGAATGTTTGGTTTATTTTCATTTATTTATTTTTGGCCAGTTTATTGTTTTTGGTGTTGAGAAACTTAATACTGCACCTAGCATTGGTATCAAGGTGGCAAAATTGGTATTGTGACAATCCAACGTGTTGGACATATCGCCATTCAAATATATGAAATGATACTGCTCCTGGATATTGTAGTCAAAGATATGAAATTGAGGGAAATGGTTAAGTTATCAAAGGTTGTCCAGGTAAATAATTTACCACTTCAGTAGATGGAAAAGATGCCATACAGACTTGCTCGACTACATGAGAGACTATCTTCTGCTTGAAGCGTGTGTAATAAGTTCATAATCATCTTGACAAATCTCATGCAAGTTATGTTCTCTCTTGGCTTGGTACGCTGATGAGGCTAATGATGGAATGTGAATCTTCTATGTTTGTTTCTGTTGACTCAGGAGTGGGAGCGGACCCTAGCAAACCTCCATGTCGCAAAGCAAGGGATATCCGGAAAGAGCGACGGCTACAAAAGGAGCAACAGAAGCAGAAAGATGGAGGAGGCACTTTAACAAACCCGAAGCCTGCTCTGGCAGCATCCGGTCAACCCAAACCATTGGAAGAATTTATCACCGACTCGCTGCCTGATGACCCTCTTCATCGCTTAGAGGTTAGAAATTTCCAAGCTATAGTTTTTAATCATAAATCAAGTAAAGTATTGCGGAGGTAAAAAAAGATCGAGAACTCTTTCTTGTTTTTTGCAGTTGGTTGGGTGAGATCAGCTTAGGTAAAGTTTAGGAAACCATATAGTACCTTCTTCCTCTTGTCCCTTGAGACACTACAAGCCAGATTTCTCTTTCAGTTAACCAGTCTGCTTGGATTGATCCCTCTGACGGTGGTCATTCCATTTTCCTAAGTAAATAGCAGGGCAGCGACGGCATCACCGCAACAAGGCTACCGTGTACTTTTGTTGTCTGCTTTGCTTCAAGCCATTTACTACTTTCATACTCTAGCACACAAAGTGAAAAAGCAGCACTGGCTTTCCAGAGCTTGTTTGACATGTGGTAACTGTGTGCTGTTAAAGTGCAGTCCCTCCAGTGCGTTAGTATCAACCTATCACTCGCTGGCAGAATGGAAATGGAGGAGTTTCTGCTAGCGTGTGATATATCACACACTTCCTCTGCAGGCTTCTCCTCACTTCATCACCACACCATTTGGGATGCTGTCTCAGGCCATTAAGCCTGGAGAGAGTTGAACGAACAGGACGTGCAGCACCATCTTCTTAATGAGATGTTTACTCGTGCAATCAACCCCACTCCGAATGTACTTTATCATACACAGAGTGCTCACAAACACAAATTAGAGGCATTTTGTTTCAAAATTTTTAATCTAGGGTTAGTGATCACTTAATCACAAGTGATTAAGTTTTTAATCACTTGTGATTTTTTTTTTTTTCCCCCCCCACTGACACATTTCTCAGTACAAGTGACCTTTCACAAAATTACAGCAAGAGGAGTCAGCCAACAGAGGTTGTATATGTGAGGGAAACCTCAAAGGAAAAGGTCATCGATTTTCAGAAATTTTCACTTATATCATCTCATCCCGAGTGGATGAGATTGGCAGGGACTAAGTTCATTACTGGTCTTTGACTTCAGATTTGAATCATGTCAGCCTTGTCTTTTATAGTTTGAAGTGACTTGGGCCAAGGTTTTGATTGCTGTTTGGTCCATTATTTTTGCACTATGTCAGCGTTAACAGGCTGAAGCCTGGGACACAGGAAACTCCAGACATATTCCAGCAATAACACAGTCATTTGTCACTGAGCAGAAAGAAAACAGAAAGAACTGATGGATTTTTTTTTTTTCATTTTAGAACTGTTAGTTGATGCAATATAACAACAATAAATCATTGCACAGTTCTGAATATTTCAGTTACATCTAATATTACATTTAATAATATTACGTCTTCTAAGTCATAAACATTAGAATGTCTATAAGTTACTGCTTCCCTCCAACAAGACTGTTTTAACTCCTGCACTGAACGCTAAGCTACATTTTCCATGTGTTTAAATACTGTTATTTCCTCAGCTGTCTTTAAAGAAGCACTGAATGGTTAAAATGGCTGTAACTGGATCAAGGATCCAGTATTATCAGGGTAACGTGGCTTTTTTGGGTTTTTTTTTTTCTGATATGAAAAACTTAACATAAACCTGATAATCAAATTCTTTACATTTTCTAGATACAACAAATAATTTAGTAGAGGTGTAATTACAAACAGACTTTAAATCTAAAGTGAAAAACCTTTAACCTTGATGCATTATCTTTAGGTAAAGACAATCCCTTGAATGAGCTATTATAGATTCAATTAAATTCATGCCATGACCTACAACCTCCTCTAGGGGGCAGTGTAGGTACAGTGAAAGCTTCTTTCACAGCCTACTTCAGAAATGCTTGCTTTTTCCGAGGTTGCTTTGGTCCTCTCACATTCGTTGAACGTTCCCAGTGCTATTAGTTTTAGAAGGATGAAGCTTGCTGTATCTTGGTTACTCCTTGTATTCTTAATCAAACACCATAAATATTGCCAAAAAACAGCCAAGCCATGTAAAACATTCTATGTGTATGCATCTCAAGCAAAAGTTGCGACCCTTTTGAAAGCAAATGTAGTAGTTCCCTCGTTATTAATACAGGAATCTAAGTAAAGGCCAAACAAAATAAATCTTATACCGGTTTCCTTTTAGATCCCAGGCATGGAGACTTGAGAAGAATAAGCACTTCATCCAACACAAACATGACAAGAAGGGCTAATAATTAGAAGCTGGTTTGCTAGTCAAGTAAATATTTTAGCAGGACTACTGGAGTTCAAAAAGTCTTTTGTTAAAATTATATCATCTTTGTATCTAGGAGGGAAAAAGCCAAGCTGCGCTAACTTTTTGAGCATAGCGATGGTAACTCTGTCAGTTTATTGTGTTTTCCTGTTACTTCAATCTTCAAACTGGTGAAAAAAGGGCTGCTGTCATCGGGAGATCATGAGTTTGAATCCCAATGATGCCACAGCCATCCGTGGCCGAGAGTCAAAGAGAACAAAACTGGTCGTGCTCTCTGGGTGAATGGACGGTATACTCTCTCTCCTCTGTCAATCAGAGCAACACAAGCCAATCGTAGGTGTGTGTGAGCTGATGTATGTGGAAGAGGGTAGATAGCACTTTCCTCTAAGTGTGTTGATCTGTATTGTGAATCAGAAAGTTGCTGTTGGCAAACACATGTATTAGCCTTCATCCTCACTGGTTGGTAGCTGTTGAGTGATGGGGAAGAGCTAGCTAGTAGGTTGGAATTGGCAGAGGAGGAAAGTTGGGGTGAAGAAAGCCAAGAAGGTAGAGCAATAACAGTTAAGTGAAATTAATAGCTCGTTCAAGTGCAACACACAAGTGGCTTTTACAACCCCAAATCAGAATAAGTTGAGACAGTACGGAAAATGCAAATAAAAAAAGAAGGCAGTGATTTCTAAATTTACTTTGACTTGTATTTCATTGCAGACAGTATGAACCC
>JAOTRR010000043.1:7698547-7714281 GCA_028570945.1 Gogo arcuatus | reverse complement strand
ACCCTCTTCTTCCACAGCCATGCCTTTGTAATGTGTGCAGAATGTGGTTTTGCATAGTCTTGTTGAAATGTCGTCTAGAAGGCAGCATATGTTGCACCAAAATCTCAATGTACTTTTCTGCATTTATGCTGCTTCTACATTTTGGTGCAGCTGCTTCAACAGACATTTGTTTTTAGTAAGAGCAGGGGATTCAGGGTTATACGTGACCAGGGATTATTAGTATGTAGTGAGAGTTGGACCTGGGATGGCCAGACTATAATGAGAACACGAGAATGAGGATCGTGTTGGGCCTGGGATAAAGAAGGAAGTCGGAGACGAAAGCCAAGTAAGTACTAACACAGGTGGAGGACGAGTTGGGGATCGCTTGACGGGGACAGGGGAAATCTGAACAGCTGATTCATATACAGTGGTAGGAGATGGCAAGCAATGAGAAGAATGTAAATAAAAGTGATGAACTGGCCGAGAGCAGAGGGAGCGCAAATGTCGGAGAGAACAGATGGGACTGGTGAAATCATTAGCGGGTGAAGAAGAGGTCAGGATATAGACTGCTACTGTTGTTCATAGTGTCACTTGAAAGGATGTCTTTCTCTCTCTCTCGCTGTTCATCATTTATTCCTTTTCGTCAGCAAATCCTCTCTCCTAGAAATCCGAGATGCCTTCGGATTGTTAATGCCTACAAACGATAACAAATGCAGTCAAACTGCTGATCTATTTCCATATTACTTTATTCATTTTCTCCACACATTATGTTTGGTGTGTATTGGTGTGTATCATTCCCATCTTTTTCACACCATCCAGTAATCCTGCATGGTGGCAGGATTTCTATTTCTGTTAGTTCTATTTCAAGTTGTATTTGTGTTCCTATGAGTTTTCTCTGCATACAGGTCCAGTCTACATGGCTGTGTGGCTGGAATCTTTAGGGAAAGCCTGCTAGCAGATCAGTTTCCAGTTCCCCAGGCCCCTCTCTGCTAATCTCACCAACTGTGGACCACTAATCTGAGATGACTACCACTCGCCTCTCTGTTGCCTCTCCACCTATTATTCTGGGGTGACAAGGTCGCCCGTTTCACACCTCCGCACACCCACTTTCGGCTTTTCCAGCACGCTTGAATTGCTCATTAATGCATCCGTACGCTTATTGTGGTCTTCTCAAGATGCCTAACCCATTGAAATTCCTCTGGGGGCCTTGATTTCAGAGACATACTCTTGGGCACTGCGCCCTTGAGAAAAGCCCAGCGCCTGCTGTCCCTTCATCAAAGCCACCATGGCTCTCACAATTGAGCCCTGCTGGAAAGCTCTCAGTGGAGCCCAAGTACCTCAGTCGAGAGTTGCTTGCCTCTTTTTCAAGCAGGGGAACACTCCTTACTTCCTCACTTGTGTCTGCTGGCAACGCATGGCTGCCTGCTCAGTACTGGATCCTATTTTTGATGTTTTGATCATTTCATAGTGCATAGCAAGAATTTAGAACCAAAACTTGTGTATTGGTTGCATAGACCAGCACTTTGGATTTGAGACCAAGCAATGCTCAAATACAGCATGTCAATTTTAGTAAGCCATACAGGAACCATAACTCTATATTAAATTGTAATGTTTTTAGGTGACCATAAGTAGTTGGACAGTTTGCTTTGCAATTGTTTAAGATCTGGAGCTATACTTTAAATCACAGGTTCCCAACCCTGATCTTGCTGTATCCCCTGTCCTGCATATTTTATTGTTTTTCCTGCTCCAACAAACCTGATTCAGCTAATTAACAGGCGTTCCTGAGTTCAAATGGATCTGCTAGAGCTGGAAAACACTAAATTGTGCAAGACAGGGGGTTCTCCAGGACCAGGGATGGAAACCTTGCTTTAAATGACTACAAAGGCACTCTAGAACACACACATAAATGTGTCAGGCTATTAGCTTAGTTGTGTAAATAGCTCAAACCGCAAATATTAACTAATAAAGAGTTAGGTAAAATTAAATAGAATTTTCAGTTTCTTCTTGATGATTAAATACAGAGATCATATAATTTGAGAGAATGTTAAGTAGGTATAGAAGAACATGAACAGTGTAGGATCTTGAGCTCAAGAAGGTTCAGTATTGCCATTTCTAATGCATTGAGCCATGAAGTTTTGATCATCAGTAAGGCCAAAACAGATACTTTTCAATCTTGTATACTTTTAAAATAATTTTACGCAATATTTTGGCATGTAAATAAATGCCACTAGACCACTGGGACTGTAGGATTCAAGTCCAGTTTTGAGAGATTTTCTGTATTGACTTGGACTTATCTCTGTCTTGGACATTGGTCTCACTAAATATGGTCTTGGTCACACTCGAGAGTTTGTAAAAATATATATTTATATTTTTTGTCTTTTCTTTTTGCACACACATGTTTGACAAGAAGTAATTCTTTCTTCAAGAAAACATAGCTTAATTTTTCTCGCCATGCACAAATGAAGCCAAGTAGTTGAAGTAAAGGCTTGGCCTTGAAAATAATTTGAATGTTTCTGGTGTCAATCTTGACTAAATCTCGCTTTCATTTGGACTCAATCTTGACTTGGCCTTGGACCCCACCTTTAAGACAAGGGCTTGATTCTGTCTCTGCTAGTGCTGGTCTTGGACTTGTCTTGGACTTTTCTTGGACTTGACAATGGTAGTCTTGACTGCAAGACCTATATGGCACCAAATATAATTCATTTTAACTAATTTTTGCCAAAGAAATAAAGTCTGATGTGGCTCCAGTCGCAAACCGTCAATGGAGACTTCTAAGACATAATATATAATTGCCATCATCCAGGAAATCCTAAATAGAAGTGTTTGGTCAGTTAGTTTATGGCACCTTTGTTGTAATGGGGAAAAAAAATCTTTTATAAGATAATTTGCATCAGTTAAAAATAAATTGGAACACACCGTATTGCTTTGCAAACCAGAACACCCAAACCCATTGCCAAAGGCTTCAACAACTTTCCCCTCAGGAGACATAAAGGCTCTGTCTGGGCACTCTCCATGAGGGGTATGTGGAGTGCCAGCCATGTCCATTACTCTAAGTCCAGTCTGGCCAGTGTGCTGTCCAGTTTAAGACGTGATTTCCTGGCCCTGTCTCTGCCTGAGGGGGACTAATGGCCTCTTGGCCCCCGGTCGCCTGTAGCCTGTTTCCAACTTGCTGAATAGCTCTAATGGAGTGGAATGAGCCGTTCTGTGGGCTTCTGGCTGGAGCGTGTTTCAGAATATCACACAGAGCTTCCCATTTTCCCGTCCCCATCCAGGTGTTTCCCAGTGCTTCCTGTTCATTCAACGTCCCAGCCAAAGGAAACAATCATATTGGAACTGTGTTCAGGGTGGTGTTTAGTGTTTGGCAGTAATCTAGAGGTGCACTCTTTTACCCCGAAGGCCTTTTCCATGCTTTTGGCATCATCTTTAGTTGCATGGTGTTTTGATGTCTGTAGTTGTGCCATGGCTGATATGGCAGTATATAAACAGTAAGGGTTGGTGTCAGTGATCCAGCTAACATTAGAACATGAAGAGCTGGACTCTGCAAACTGTAGTTAGATTGTAGTGTACTAAAAGTGATAGAAGCCATTTTAATGAATTGTAATAAAAGTTTAGTTGGGATAAATAGGCTCATTGGTACGAAGTAGTAAATGAAGAGCCCTCTAGTGTAGCAGAAAGCTATTGCATTTGAATTCTTCATGGTTATTTTAGTCAGTACTGTTTTCCCACATTGTTTTTGTTGTTCTGCCTTCTTGTAAAAAAATTTAAGATTGTTAAAAGTGTTTGAAATGTGTTTTAGTATAAGAATTATGTAATAGGCGAGAGGCCAAGGGCTATAGAAAAGGCGATCTGCGCCTCCCAATGCGCCTGAAGGGCCTGGTTAGTACTAGGACGGGAGACTGCCTGGGAAGACCAGGTCCTGGCACGGGAGGGACTTTGATAAGAAATATGAAATATTATTGTAGACTCTACAACCTTTGGTGGAAACCTAAACCTTTTTATATGCCTCCAGTTTCACGTCTAGTTAATCATTTTAATCTGATCTTGTCACTGGATGTAAAACATATCAGCTGGTGTTATGTGCCTTCTACAATTATCAGCTAATCATCTGCTTACTAACATTACACCATAATGTATGGCTGGAAAATGACACTAAGTGCCCAAGGCAGTTAATGACAGGGTTGCTATGTTTGCTTTTTTTTTTTTTTTTTTTTAAACATCAAATAGAGTAGCTTTATAAATACTCTGTAGCTGCCAAACATCTTGTTTTATAGCAAATAATTGGAATTGAATAAAACAATTTCCACAAACAAAGGCAAAGTGTGAATACAGACAATGTGTCTAGATATATATGTATATAACGTATATATTGAATATATTGAGAGAGGGAAAGGCAGGTTCAGGTTCAGCATGCCTTAACCCTTAAATGGCGCTTTACTGAGAAACTAAAGGCTAAAGTAGTCGAAGGGGTGCCGCTCCGCAATCGACTCGGAGTTGCTGGATGGCTGTCATTGGCCCTTTAGCTGGATCTTGTATTTAATTCCATCAGGGTGTCCAGCCACCCTCCTCATCATACTCCAAGGAGTCGGTGGGGGAAACGGTTTAGTCGTCAATCTCCCAACCCTGCAGCAGGTAATACTGAATTATAGGACACCAGTAGCAGGTCTCCTGACCTGACCTGACTCACTAGGACTAACTAAGGCACATTATGGAGTGGATAATGTCCGTAGGGAAATGCGTGTGCACCACAGTGACCTTGTTTCCCATGCAAAAGCTCAAGTCTTTTCCGTGGTTTCTGAGATGTAAATGGACGGCAAATTTTGCTAAGAACTTGTCAACCTCGGTTAATGATATAACCCTATAAAACTGTATCGAACACAGTTGAACAAAGGTGCATTTAAAACTGCATAGAATGAGCTGCTAGACTGTATGTTAGATCACTATGTTGTTGACTCTCAACTGCCTTTTAATAGGCTTACACTAAAAAAAAATCACTACATAGTTGCCTATAGCATAAGTCAAGTGTGATAGCATCTCGACTTAATTTTGATTGAGGCTTCATCATTATGAATGCTGTTCTGCCTCACCTAAACCTATGGTCACAAGCTGCTGCTGCTGCACACACCTACACACACTACTCTACCTTAAATGTGCAGGGAAAATATATGAACAACTCTCATGGTCTTAGTTTTATTATTAAACTATAGACATTATTCATAGCTAATTATATTAAGACGGTTTTGTCATTAGTTTGTCAGAGTCTGACAGTCAGTTTTAAACTGTTTCTATTTCTCTGTGGTTCGATTTAGCTGTAATCGTAAGAACAGAGTACTCCAAATTTATTATCATTGTCAGACTTTTCTCTCCCTTTCTCTTTGTAGCCTTGCACTGGGCCCCTCAGCTTTTAACCATATTCTCACACTGCTACATTTCAATCCATTTATTGCTGTTTTTTTATCATTCTTTTCCAGAATGTGCTTTTTTTAATCACTGAAGTGTATGTTAAAGGGTCTGTGCTTATTTTTGTGTGTATAATTTCTGACATGATCAAAATTGCCTAGATTGTGGTTAACCAAAACATTTTTATCAATTAATCCAGATATCTCAGTGCAGTTTTCGTTGTTTAGATTAGAGTGGATGCTTTTCTCAAGCAATAACAGATGAATTGCTCATGCTTTACATACCTACTGTGGGTGTAACACAATGACTCGATCTGTATCTGCATCTGTTTAGAGCTTCAAATGTTCAGATTTGTATTCAGAATTAAGCCCAAAGTGGGCGTGGCCTAAACCTGAAAGGTTTTTTTTTTTGTTTTGGTTTTTTTTTTTTTGGTGGTGGTGGTTCTTTTTTTTTTTTTTAAACATACCAGTATTTCTACAGAGATAGAGGTCAGAGCACTGTTAGCATCTGTGAATTTTCCTAACTTAATTCACTTCGCCTCATCACTTAAGTTTATAATTGGTCTCAGTTAGATATGGGCGCATTGTTTATACCTGCCCATGAGTTGCTTTAGTTGCTTCTGTTTTCCTAAAATATTAAGTAACTATTTGAACATGATCTTCATCTTTATTTGATATCTGACCCAAAAGTAAAATCCTGTCACTCATTCAGATTTTTTTTTTGTTGTCTGTGGGATTCCAGTGTTATACACACCTTTAATCTTAACCAGCAAAAAAAAAAAAACTACACTTCCTGTTCATATCTGTATTTGTATCTGTTTAGAGCACATTATCTTTTCAATGCAAACAATGTGTCTGCATCCTGATACCTACAAAACATATGACAAGTTACTATTAAATAAAGTTTACTGTTGAATAATTACCCAGTACCACATAAACAAGTTACTTAAGTGGTGACTTCTGCACTCTCCTTTAAGCCCCAAGCTCCCTGACACCCTCAGACGGTACACACACACACACACACACACACACACACACACACACATCTGTCCTACGGGTGTAAATAAAGCACTTCTTTTATTCTTGTTGTTGTTGTTTCTGTGGGAGAATGCCGTATATTTAGAGCAGGAAGCCATTAAAGTTTCCACTGAGAAGGAGAAAGGAGCAGGGGAGAAAGGCAGAGGGAGGAAGAGACTGACAGAAAGCATTAAGAGACACACCATGGTTTTGGGACCAAATGAGGAGAAAAAGGGAAGTATTTGTAGTCCTGTCACTAAGCAGGATTTTGGGCCAGCCCTCAGCCTTCTCGGAGAAAGAGCAGTATTTTAGTGTACTGAAACAAAAGCGAACATAAATCCGCTTATTTGAATATGGTTTATAATATTTGTCACAGAATTACAGCGCCGCTTAAAATGTAATGTGTTCTTAATGTGTTCAATTATTTGGATTTCTTTTTTTCTTTTTTTTTCTAAACCGTATTTGTCAGAGAGAACCTTTGTCCAGACCTACATGTGGAACCCTGTTTTTCCGACATAATGTCTACCAAACATTGTAGCAAAGTTCCTGTCCTGTTTGATCTCACTGCTCTGTCTGTTTGTCTCCCTCTCTCTGTACACTTGTGTAAATATTGAGGAATGTCAAGGCAGTTGGGAACAAGTGCATCTGAAAAGACACGTGTGTGTGTGTGTGTGTGTGTGTGTGTGTGTGTTTCTTTCTCTCTCTCTCTCTCGTACACAGATGTGTGACATTAAAACAGTCACTGCAAATCAATGCAAAGTTCTTTCGATGATTGAAACATTTCTCTCCTGATGAGAGTGGGACATGCTATGATACTTTAGGTTGGTTTTTCTTTAATTTGTCACTCATATGTGTATACGCTGGAGGATGGTGGCCCGCTGTTTGTGTCGGGGTTCAAATGTTTTTTGTTTTGTTTTTTTAAATAATGACACTAATGCTCTTGTTCATAAGTTTCTGTTAACACAATTAGCACTTTTTGACTATATAGTATACAGTTCCAGAAAGAGAGATGATTTGTAATTGCACTATCCAGTGTCCCTCAGATGATGATGGGTTCCCTTTTGAGGTCAAGGTTTCCTCCTCACGTCGTCTCAGGGAATTTTTCCTTGCCTCTGGCTTGCTTATTGGGGATGAGTTTAAATTTAAGGAATGTATAAATCTGCTTTGTGGCAGTGTCCATTATTAAAAGCGCTATACTAATAAAATTGAATTGAATTGAATGTTTTCTCCATGTCTGTGTAGGTTTCCTTACACCTCCCAAAACCATCTAAGTAGGCCGATTGGGTAATTTAAATTCACGTGTGTTCCTGAAATAGTCTCCAGATCCATCGCAGCCATGACCAGGGCAGTGCAGATACTGAATAATATCTGAAGCCTTGGGGTAGGATCTTTCGCTAGGCCATAATTCGGCTACTCTGGTAGCCACTATCTCTCTTCGGTGAGTCAAAAATATATAATAAAAGACATCTGATGACGGACCAGTTAATGTTCCATAAAGAAGGCTGCTACATTCTGCCTTCCAACTTTCATTATTAGCTGCCTTAGTACTTTTGGGTGAACTTCCTAAAGGACCTGAACCGTTAAACCCATATGGAACATGTAGCTCTAAGAGATCTAATGTCAGGCTGCAAAGGACTTTTAAACTCCTCAGTCTGATGTGTGAAGAGCTCCGTACCGAGCCAAGCACTCTCGCTAGCCGCTCTCTCCATTCGTCTCCTCCTCCACAGCCGCCCCATAAACCACATGTCACCAGCAGAGCACACTAGATGAAAGCGATAGGAAGCGAGCGAGAGGCAGCGATTCAGCAGAATGAAAGAGAGCAGCTCGGAGAGAAAAGATAAACAATTACCACACGTTTTGTTTGGCAGGCACTTGCCTCTCTTTCTTTTTTCCCCCTGTGCCGCCGTAGCTTTGAAGTGGAGTCATTTTCACCATGTAATCTGTTCCACTTGTGCTTCTTTCATTAATGTTTCACAGTACTCACTGGATTGCTGTTATCTGCTTCAGTGGAGTTCACACTTCAGGGTGTGTTAGGGTAGATCCGATCCACGATGGCTATGCATGTCAGGACAGAGGACCAGCTATGACGATTCATCAGTTCACTCTCCTGACTGTACTCTTCCATATGTGTCAGTTTGAGGGGTTTTGAGGTTTCCTTTAGATTTTTTATTTTTTTTTGAAGCAAGACAATCCTTGTGCATTATTTTTTTACCATTTTTGATGTGTTGTTACCTAGCTTTAATAGCGCTTGTGTTTGGCACTTCTTTTAAGATTGGTTGCTTTTCAAGTACAATGCAGACCCCACCCACTTTTTAATGCTTCCTCTGTAAAATTTACAGTTTTGCACTTCCTTGCTCTCTCATTTTCACTTGTCTCTTTTACCACTGGCCTTTAAGCTTAAATAAATGAGTTCTTTATGTTTTGAAAAGGATCACCCATTGGTGTTTTCTTCCTTTTCTTTTCCTTATCTTTTATCTTTACTCTTTGGAACTCTTCATCTGGATGTCTGGAAATTTCTGCACTTACTTTGTAGACCTCTACAATGATATAATGTGTACAGATGACCAAATTAAAGAAAAGAACAAAAAAGTGGCTCGGTTGTCTGAGGAAGGTGTTTTGCTGGCATGGTTCTCTACCCAAGATCTCTCAGATCTCTACCCAGTGTATCACCAATGCAAGATTTTGGACCTACATTTTACAAAGTGTTCTCCACCACCACCACTCCAACTGAGGGAATATCAACATGCATTGAAGATGTTCCGGTGGTTTGTGGTTATCCAACACCTACAAAGTCATTTTATGTTGGTTTTTCCTTTAATTTGTCATTCATCTTTACCAATATGTTGTCATTTAGAAGAGAATGGGTGCTGTTTCAGTCTGGTTCTTCTGAAGGATGCATATCAAGTCGTCTTTTTCACACTGTTCCCCTGGCTGACTCATCAGTTTATTGCAGGGGTGTTAAACTCATTTTGATATGAAGTGGAAGAAAGGTGTTTGTCTGTCTGTATCCTTTGGCATCGTGCTGATGGAATGAGGGTCAATATTTGTTAAGCAGTATGAATTCATGGAGCTATTTTGATTCAAAGTGTGATGAGTTACGAAATAAATCTCATTTCATTACACCACTGTATTAGACTTTATAATTGAATGAAGATGGTATGATGGTGTGTTTTCATAACTCACATTAACACTCAGTGTTTCTACCAATGTTCATTCCATTGTGACTGACTAAAGTGCACCATATCACAAGGTATTTGTCATCACTGTATAGTTCCCAGAACATGACTTCCTTTAGCAGCTTGTGCAGTTGCTGCATCTCAACTGTACTGAATATCTTTGAGATAAAATGGAAAGTGTGTGTTGCAACAAGACGTATAAATCACAGCAACGTCACACCACCATCACGATTTCACAGTGTATCAGGATCTTGCAGAATCCAGGCCAGGGTGAATCCATGATGTTCTTCCGAAGGCTAAAAGTGGTCCGGAGTACCTAATAAAGTGGCAAATCAGTCAGTATAATAATTTTCCCTAGGTTGTGATTATTCATACTTTCCACGAGCATCAATAACCCATTCACATAGCTCACTAATAATCTCCCATTTTACGGAGCATGTTCTTTTAAAGGTTGTCACAGTGTGACATGGTAATGGTTTGTGTGTTTAGATTGGGGCCCAGTCACCAAGCATTTGCTCCAGCTCTCCCTTGAGGAGCGCTGACAGGGCCAAGGACCCAAAGGGTTAAAGTTCAGAGGTCAAACCATACAATTGAGTGTACCTTTTGAATGAGAGAAGTGTGTTGGTGGTGGGAGGTGTGAAGGTCACAAGGCGGGGATGTGAGAGTTTAGACGCAATGTCAGGATGAACGAAGCCAGAGAGGTCCATCAGAAAATCTGGCATGTTTGCGTTGCCATTAACTTGTTCTACGTTTATTTTTAGAGCCTTGTTTGGGGGAGTCTGAAAGCATCACTCTGCTGAAATGGCACGATATGCAGTAACAAAGAATGACTGACTGTTTTAGCGTGGCCAAACAAATTCCAGGTCTCCCAAGCCATCATTTTTCAAAATCATTGTGTATGTTTAGAAAAGTTGGTTCCTATGTTGACCCTCTATTTTCTTTTGCATTCCCACACCAAGGACTTCTTCACGGTAGGTCTAGTTTTAAACTGTGTTTCAACTCCATGCACAGAGTGAGATTATTTTCTGTAATAGCACCATTTTTGGACAAGCATCAGACATATCTCGGGCGAAAACCAGAATAGAGCAACAGTCTTGAGCAGGGCGAGCCACTGTAAGCAGAGTCAGACGTAAGCCCCTGGCAGTAAAGACGCTCTTTCTGAGCTCGAGCTGCCCACCAATAAATGGCCGGAGTGATAGAGAGATAAAAAGAGGCCTGGGGATCCTGTGCCTGTAAAACGCTGCTCTGCCGAAACACAATCCTGTAAAAATATTTTCCCATCATTAAGCTGTCATCCGTAGAACCCCTGACACGTAGCTGGGCCCGTGTGTGTGTGTGTGGGTGTGGAGTAGAGGAGCCCAGTGCTGCCAAGATGCTGTGTTTATTTGAAGTTTGTCCCTCTGTAATATGTTGACTGGTGTGAAAAGTCTTGGCTGGTCCCATGTGTTTGTAAAGTGGTGGTTAGTGCGAATGTCTCGATTTCAGACACGACTGAAGACAGCCTGGACATTGTGTGTCGGGGGGGAGGAAAGAGGTGTATTTTTACAAAATGGGCAGCAATGCAAAGTGTTTATGCTTGTCTTTCATTTTGACTCTCCTCTCTCCATTTGCAACAGCCTGTCCATGTGCTGTGCGCTTGTGTGTGTCACTCAGCAGCACACGCGCACATACACACACCCTAATGTTAGCATTGCAGGGAGGTCTGAGGGTATGTGTGTGAGTGAGAGTGCATGGCAGTGATGGTGAAAGTGGAGATTTTTTTGAAAACTTGTCAATGTCTAGCTGTGATTCAGCCCAAATCTGTTTCACATGTTGATGTATAGTGGTTAAACCTGATCCTCACTCAGCCTCTTCCTATCCACACGCATGCCAGACTGCGGTATTTACTCCAGTCCTAACAAAGGACTTTAACCCCGCAGACAAAAGGCACAAACACTGTTGCTATGTTAGCAACAGTGTTTGTGCCTTTTGTCAGTGTGTTAAAGCTGGGGTGAGAGCACTCCCAGGCAAGTGAGCACACGTGTGTCTGCTTTTGTGCAGTGGTATTTTTTTACTGTACTTATATGCTTTTCTGAAAGTGTTTGCCGCCTTCTTTACGGGAGGGAAAAGCCAGATCTATTGTTCGGGACTGTATAGAGGAGGGGACAACTTGGTAAATGTTTTGACGGGTTGCTAATCTACGCTATGTGCACAAGCTTTAATGAATGACGTCTGCCTGCCTAGTTATTAAGTGTGGTAGTGTTGACCTTTTTTGTTTTAGCCTTTTGATTGATGGGTGGTTAGGTAGGAGGGGGACCTCTCATCATAAACGCACCTAGTACCCTTCTTCTATCCGTAAGTGAATTGTGCTCTCTTCTCTCTCACTCGTGCTTTGTCTTTCCGCTAGGTAAATAGGGATAGTGCAGGAAATAGAGCTCATACGTGCATGAAATTGTAGGAGACAGCAAAAAGCCAGTACCCTCTCCTCATGAGATGCGGAAACCAACCATCCCGATTTGCACACTGGCAAGGCTAATAGGTTAGTTCACCCTTAGATTTCTGTTTAAATTGCTGAGTGGCAAAATGACAATTATGGCCAAATGTTATAATCGAATTACATTCCATTGCATTTATAAGCCAGTCGCAAACCTTATTATTTCGGACACTTACTTTAGTGTGCAAACACTCCAAACTTGGGTAGATCTTTTGAGATTTGTTAGCCAGTTGTGCATTAATCAAAGCTTCCACTGCAAATGCACTAGATCACGGGTTGTAAACTGGCCAATCATGGTTTGGATACAGACCCAGCAAAGCATGTTAGTTGACAGAACAAAGTACATGGAAAATACTGTAGCAGTGACGATAAATATATGGGGGGGAAATGGATGTCGTTGAGTGATTTCTAATTTTTAAAACATTGTGGCTTCTGTAGCAGATCCTCTGTTGTGGCTTGTTGTGTAAATTTTTATGTCAATTATAGGCATGTAACGATTCACCCAATTCAGAATATTGGGTTCACGATTCGATTTTCCCACTATATTTTTGAGAAAATATTAAATGAAGAAAATTTTATTACCAAAAAAAGCAACATTTTATTTTCCTCTTCTTTATCAACATAAACATTCCTTTTGTTAAATTAAAAAAAAAACAACACTTTTTTTCATTTTCTTAATAACAACAATAATTATTTACCCACATTTGTAAAGGTTGGAGTAAAATATAATAGCCTATTAACTAAAATATTCCTTTTATTAAAAAAGAAAAAAGTTAGTAATAAATCGGCCTTTTCTTAATAAACTTTTATGAATATTTGTACTACATCTGTTTTTTTCTTCTCTTTTCTTTAGCTTTCAACGGTCTGTATTTGTACAGGCAATTGCACAACAGCTCTTTCCCATTTTACAGCTGTTTTTGTGTGTTTTCACAGCATTAGAGCTGTGTTACGTCCACCAAGGGTGAAGTCATGTGTATTCCCACTATTGTGTCTAAATAATGCAATTACAGCTAGGAAAAACTAAGATTGTGGAGCCTGATGATAATCACGATTCATTTTTTTATTTCATCGACTTCAATAGTCATAAATGTTTATCGCGATTTATCGTAGTACGATACATCATTACATGCCTAGTCAATTATTTAGCGAAAGGCAGCTCATCGGTCCAGACTCTGGCTACAGGCCTAGAGATGTACCATCGCAAGGGGAGAGTTTGCGCAGACTTTTTAAAGATTCTCTTCCTTGTGTATGCGGAAGAGGGCAGATAGAGCTTTCATTACGAATGTGTTACACTGCCCTGCGACGCAGCATGAAGAGCAGTTTGAAATAATGCGATTGACGAAATGTGACTTGTATAATAGTGGTGTGAATTGGCAAGTGACCAAATTGGGGGGGGGAAATGGTAACCTGAGACACCACTACGAGTCAAAACATAACCACTTGGAATTTATAGCAACAACTTAAACACCAATGGTTAAGCATTAAAAGATACCCATAGTTGCCATTCTGTCATGTTTGTGGCTTACCCACATGTTTGTATGCAAGGAATTTTATGTAACTTTACCTTTACAAATTTTAGCTGACTGCACTAGATTATCAAACCCTTACATTTCAACAATTTAGCACATGTGCAATAGGAGCCTTACTTCAGATTAATTTTGCAATCTCTTTAATATTTTTCATCGTCAGGGATTTCTGATTACAGATAAGTTCTTCTGAGCTGCTTCAGGGCTCCCATGTGCACACATCTCTGAGGCTTTAAGCTGGAGAGGTGAGAGGTTTTGTCTTTCACAAGAATTCCTGGCTAGCAGTGAGCATCAAGATTTATGTGGCTGATTAATTGCTTTTCAAATAAATCTCAGGTATGGGACTTTGGTCTGGAGGGGGAGGGCACTGTCAGAGCAAGTGAGAGAAATTAAGTGACACTTATGCATTTGAGCGTGTGTTTTTTGCTTTAACTCGCTTTTCTTGTTTGAAATACAAGTAGTATTTTAATTCGTCTTTTATTTCTTTCTGTATTTTTATGTACTTTGTATAAGGTGCATTTTGTTTATTTTCTTAAGGCGAACTATTCAAGTGAGTTGTAAAATGTGATCTCTACAACATATCTTTCCAATAAATCAAACCAACATTCACGTGGACCGTGACCTGTATCAGATTTTTAAATAGTTGTGCCCTAAAAACATAGTGGTAGCATCACCAGTTCCAACTGATAAGAGTTCATACATGCACCACCTTCTCCGGCTCCATCCACACCAAATTCCTTCACCATGTTTATCTCTGCCTGATCTATCCCTCCTCTTTTCTTCTCAGCTATTTATCCATTTCTTCTCATTGTGTGTTTTTGCTACCACCAACCTCATGCACATATAGTCAGACTGGTGTTTTTTTTTCTTTTTCTTTTTTCCTCCCATCCTCGGCTTTGCTGTATCTTGTAAAGCAAGCCAAGTACTATACAAACAAAATGAAATTTTGTCTTTTCCTAGGCTTTCTCATGCTGTACTGTGGTGAGGTTAATGAGCCTTGAAGAGAGGTCAGTCTGTCATCGTTACCTTCATTGCTGTGTCATTGAGGGATGCAACGAGGGTCGGAAAGACACATGATGCACCATGGGTCGTACTATATTATTTCATGAAACACATGGGAAATGGTGATAGGAAAGTTTACATTATTTCTCCAGTGTGCTCATTGATTGGACTCGACTGACGAGCTCTGTTTCAGCAAACGACATAATTTAATATTTTTCTGAGATAAGATTGTCACCAGGGTGTTTGCCTTTGCGTCATTTTTTTTATAAAAATGATCTTGTTGGCCTTGTGCCTGTATTATCACATCCTCCCTTATCTGACACAACCTAGTCGAGTGTGTTGATTTATGGATGGCAGAAGTTGTCTTCTTTTCTTTTTTGGCTGTTTTGTCTCTCCCCCCCCCCCCCCTCACCTTATATCATGAGAAACAGCTGCCAGCTCAATCATTGGACCAGAGGATAATAAGAAAAGAGTTGCAGAACCAAAAATATTTTTTGGTCTGCTGGGGAAAACCCCCAGAAATCATTGTAAAGGAGTTGAACGTTCAGCATGAAACCTCAAAGAACAGGCCACCATGTTTGAGAATGAGTAGAAGACAACAAATATAAGCAGAGAAATGCCTGTGGTGGTGGTCGTAGTGCTGAGATAAGCTTCCAGACATATGGCCAGTAGAGCCACATAGGAGGAAGTGGAACAGACGTGGATATATAGACCTAGTGAGCAGCCGGATTCCAGCTTTCCGTCTCTCTTTCTCTCAATTGAATCTTCTGCACGAATGCTTCCTTGGTGCCTTTTCTGTTGCGTCTCTATTTAGTATCCAACCTTTTCTTTAGCTCACCATTACCTTGTCTTTCATCTCGGGCAGCTGTGCCTTTTCTTAAAAGATGGCATTGAATCTGACTTTTGATTCTGCATTTATGGAAAGTGAGTTCCTTGTTTCTCCGCACCTCCATCACCAGACCTGTTGGAACAGGCAGTGACTTCTCTCAAATCATCGCTCTGATGGCAGGGAGCATGTCTGCAGGCTAGTTACGTGTGCTAGCCTTTCCTTTCCCATCTTCTACACCTACATATTTGTGAACATGAGTGTATCTTGACCAGGCAGTTGCATAGGTGCCTGCCTTCATGCTTGCAAGATTAAAGAATTATATGGTTATGGTTGATG
>JAOTRR010000043.1:7684901-7697143 GCA_028570945.1 Gogo arcuatus | reverse complement strand
ACACACACACACAACATGCTGTTACACCACCTTCTAGACAGCATGTCACTATAATGCAGAATAATAAACCAGCCTTCATTGATCTTCCTAACAGACGTATGAAAGAAAATAGCCTGTATTGGTTAAAATAATTCATTTATTTTCTTGGTCCATTGATGTTCGCTCTGAAGCAACTGTGATCTTAAAGGAATAAACAAACAGATAGCTTTTCCATTGGTTAGTATATATCACGACTGGGCAATACGATGATGTAATATTGATATCATGAAAAAATTGACACTTCTGAAAAATTGTGGATATCATGATATTAAATATATTTATTAATATATTATTTAATAGTTCATTTATTTTATTATGCTTTTTTGTTCTTTTTTGCAGATTTTTTGTTTTCAGTTTTAAATATTTTTACAATTTATTTTCTATTATTTAAATTTTTACAAATTGAATTAAAATTTGTAGAGGTTAAATAAGTTTCATCTAACAGGTTTTTTTATGCAACATATTTGTTTGCAAACCAGTTTATCATGATACGCATCGTAGAAATCTTCAAGAATCGTGATTTATTTGTATTCTGTCGCCCACCATGACTGGATGCAGAGACTAACATTAGTGACACAAAATTCTGCCTCAGAAACATTACAGGCAGTCTTTAAAAAAAAAGAAAAGAAAAAATATATATATAACAATATATACTGTAATATTTCTTAAAGAAACTTGAATTGAATTGATGAAATAAACTGATTTGCTGTTTATTGTATTGAATTGAGTCGTTATTTAGTCACAAAAATGTTTCTGGTTTGATTTTTTTTCCAATGAGTCATGAATTGAACCGCTGTTTATCTGATGAAAATGCATGCACTGATATTAATACTTCTGTTTCAGTCATAACATAGCAAATTATGATTATCAAATGAGTCACAGTTTGTTCCCATTGCTTCACTATTAATGGAAAGCTCTACACTATTGTACTGTACTGTATATACCACCGTTGACTGTAGATTTCTATATTAGTGATGGCATTTATGATGTGTGTAAGCGTATCGTTAAATAAACTTGTGCTCGCTTCCGTGGTCACACACAGGCGCTGCACAAGGTATAAAACCAGTCATTTTCTTATTGTTTGTCCTGAGCTAGAACCAGAAACCCTTAGTTGTTGACATGATGTTCCTGTGAATAAGTCTGTTCACTCCATAGACCTTGTTTAGTGTCGCACTGCTGACAGAGTGACTGTGAGAAAGATGGGGTGTGAATACCTCACCTTCACCACTCAGTGTTTAGAATAAGGGGCCAAAGCACCCAATTCTCGTAACCTCCTGCTTGTGGAAACATGGCACATAGTTTCTGCTGTGGGATAACGACAGACAAATCCTGTTTGTGGAACCTCCGGGACTCATAAAGTGCCCATGAAATCAAAATTAGTGTATTAGAGCTTGGTTTAGTGAACACAAATAAGTCAGTGTGTGTGTATATATAACATATAAAATAAATGACAAAAATTTGCTTTGTAGATATTCCCGTTTTCTGTTTGCATTTTATACTTAACTGGGAAAATGAAATGAAGGTTGATAGCTTATCCTGTACTCTGATATCCAGTCAGATGCTCTTTTGAAAGCGTTTGTCCCGCCCCCATAAACGAACTGCAGTTATCACTATTTTAGCATCTGTGTTGCTAATTACTAGTTAGTAATTAGGATCAAACATGGGCTGTTTGTGTAAACAGGTGAGAATTCAGACATGTACAGAGATTTGAGTGAGTGTGCGAATGCGTGCATCAATCCCCCCCTGCCCTTCGTTTGCCGATTTGAACTATAGAATTGCTGGTTGTATAGAATGAGTCTGTTGAATTGCACAGAGGAATATTCTGCCAGCATAGCACTGCTAGAAAGGTTTTCATGTTCTCTGCCTATAGCAGGAGACAAACATCTTGCACGCCTAGATTGGATACCTTGTTTTGTATCCGGACGGTCTTTCAGAAATTTCCATCAATTTGACAGAAATTTTTCGGTTAACGCAGCCCCTAGTGTGAGTGAGCAAGTTATACAATTTTATTTCACTGCCTTTTGTTTAATGTTTTTTTTTTTTTCCTTTTGGGAAACCTAATATACTACCACTCACTGAAGGGATGAAGGAAAGAAACTGCTGCGGACTGGTACCAATCCGAGGAGCGCTGGTTGGAAACCTCAGAACACGACAATCGGAAATGTGGAAATTGTGAAAAACAATCTGTCTTGAACACTCAGCTGTATTATTTATCATGGTTTGCTAAGCAAGTATTTCTTTAGATTTAGTGCATCTCCAATGTTATTGGCTCTCCGCTCCTGACTTCCTGTTTCAAAAGGAATCAAATCACGAGTCTCAAGCCATTTCATTAGTGCCTAAACCAGACACTCTGCAAAACTCACCAAGGCCTATGTGGTGTCATGAGTGGGTGCATGTCCATGCGTGCACGGGGTTGATGAGTGTGTGCTTGAAGAAAGGCAGAAGTCTTGAAGGCATCTGCTTGTTTACATTGTAGGAGAGTTAATTTGACTCTCGGTCATTGCATTCAGGCCTCTGATAATGAGGGCTCTCAAGGCCAGGAAACCATTTGCACAAAACAAAATGTGAAGGCGCAGCTAATAAATCACACCTTGAAGAAGTTTAAGAATTTATGGCTGTACTGAGATTTAGTGCGATTCCTGGCAGAATCAAACATGTAGGCAACAAGTGCTGGGAAAAATAACTTCTTTTCACCTTTTTTTTTTTTTCACCAGGTACTGAACAACGAGTGCTGAAATTTTGCTCGCACTAATGTAATTCTTTTCAACTAACTAGTTCCTTCTTGTTTTTCTCAGGGTCAGTACCAGCCTTCAGATCTTCTGTGCCCAGAGACGTACATGTGGGTGCCCATAGAGAAATGCGTCCCCCGCCTTGACACCTCAGCCTACGCCCGCCTCAACGAAGACAGCCAGGCAGGTAATGCTCTCTGAAAACCACGGCTCTATTTACCAGCACATGCATTAGTCTTAGTGTGCATTATAAGCACAAACACTCTGTCAAAACAGATACCGGTATCTACATGCACGCAACCATTCAAAAGGATCTGAAGATTGCTTTCGTTTTGTGATCTCTACTGAACACTGAATTATAGTGTGGCAGGGCAGCTTTTTGCCAGAGCTTGTTAGCACGTTAGTCCCCCCCCACCCCCCCAGGACCTCACATTATAAGAGTTTATAACGCTGTTATTATTAACCATAAATTGTCCTTTTTTAAGCTATATCTGTCCTTGAAAAAGAGAATGAGTACTACTGTCACCATCTACTTTATTAGGAACCTGTACACCTGCACGTTCATGCAAATTATCCAATCAGCCAATCAAGTGGCGGCAGTGAAATACATAAAATCATGCAGATACGGGTCAAGAGCTTTGGTTAATGTTCACATAAAACAAGATTGAGGAATATTTTGATCTCAGTGACTTTAATCGTGGCATGGTTGGAAAAACATGAGGCCAGGTTTTTCCTGTTCCCACTGTAGCATCAGGTAACTGTTCCTGTGCTGACAGAAGAGGAACCTGATGAGGTTGTCTGCTGTTGTAGCTAAGCCACCTCAAGGTTTGTTGTGTGTTGCATTTTGAGATGCTTTCCTGCTCATCACATTTGTAAAGAGTGGTTATTTGAGTGACCAAAGCCGACAAGAATCCGATCTTTACAGAACAGCTGAGCTATTTTCATATCCAGTCCTAGATAGGATGTATATCTGATATGTGGCCATGTGACATGAATGAGAATGGGCAGATTTATTTGATAGTTAGAGAAATGAATAAATTGCTACAGAAACAGAGTAGTGTCGAAGCAACCGCCCAAGAAATGGCAAAGCACAGCCAAAAACGAATGCCTCCACACCGCTGTCCGGCCATTGCTGGCTCCTATCCTGTACCCACACATCACTCAGTGCAACAGTGCCAACAATTGCTACAAAAACAGCAAAAGCTAGCCATCTGGACTTTAGTCGCTGACAAGCTGTTTGGTGACCATCAGAGCACATTGTGATGCAGGCTTGGGCCAGGTATTCATTTGTTGCTTCTACTATGATGAATTGTCTCTCAAATAAGGCGTTGTTTGTGACAAATCGAACATTTAGGGGGACAGATATGGGTCACGAATGTGAACCGCCGTCAAGATAGACAGATTTGATCGGGGGGAGTGCTCTAATTTCCCATTTTGACACAATTTCTCACATCTTTGCTTTAGATCTCGGTTTGTAAGCCTTCATCTGTATTTACAGACTAAAATGAGTGAAAATGCTAATAGGGCCTGTTTATGTTGAAATATTATGAATTAGAGCCAGTCTCTGACAGGACCCAGTGCAGAGCAGTTCAGCCGGGTCGTGGATGTGGTCATTCCTGGACACTGAGCGGGTAATGGCCCTGATGATGGTAATAAGAATAGAAATAATATCATTGCCGACTAGCAGACGCCAGAGACCGAGGGAGAGCCCGACAGCCTGTAGAGCAATTACTCTTTCTTTTTGTTGAGTGTTTTTCTACGCTGATTCATTTTTGCTTTACTCGATGCCTTGTCTTGCTTTCTCATTCTCACATTTCTGATCTTTTGTGTTCACTGCTTGGAAAAATACATAAAATACTTGGAAACTTTTGAGAATACAGTGGTTGGTCTGGAAAACTCTCAGGCGTAACCGTTTGCACACAGTGCTTAGCTCGGTGGAGGATATGTTTAAAGGTGCAATAGTCAATATTTTTCATTTCTTACTAGTATGAATAATGTGGGAAATTATATGGACCTCTTCTGCTCTCTGGGCCTGCCTGATCCATCTGTCCTGATGCCTTAGTTCTGGTTGGAGTTCTCATCACTTCGCTCCTGCTGAGGATAGCCCCATATGGACAACAGAAAGATGCACTTAGAAACCATGAAGATGGCTTTGGACTGCAGTTGATACAAACAGTTTTGCTACGATGGCTTAGGACTACAATTGCCATGATAACTTTAGGACTGCAGTTGCCACGAAGAGTTTTGCACTCAAGTCTGCATCAATGAACAGTTGATAACGTCATCAAAATAGACTTCATGTTAATACTATAATGAATTTCCTGGTTACACGATTGCACTTTCTGACTATAAAGCACACAGTTATAGAAGTGAGTTATATATCATCACACTATCCAGTGTCACCCAGATGAGGATGAGTTCCCTCTTGAGTCTGGTTCCTCTGAAGGTTTCTTCCTCAAGTCGTCTCAGGGAGTTTTTCCTTGCCACCATTGCCTCAGGCTTGCTCATTAGGGATAACTTTATAAATTCATATATGTAAAATTTATCCAGAATTTATATATTTCTGTAAAGCTGCTTTGTAACAATGTCCATTGTTAACAGCGCTATACACATACAATTGGATTGAATTGAATTGAATGTAGAAATGATAAATAAAAATGGTTTAAGCCATTGTCTTAGGACAAGTGAATTACGTAGCTGAGGAAAAAAAACACTTTGGAAACCTGTCTTCCAGTCCAGATTGTATGATGTATTTGGATTGGCCTCTTGTCAATCACTTTATAGACCCGCCCCTTCACATCTTTATAAATCATTATGAGGGGAAGTTGCGTGTTTATAGAGTTGTAACTTGGCGTTTAAGTTTGAAAGTGATGTTATGGTAGTCTAGTTAGCATGCTAACTCTAGTTGAAGCACTATAAGTTTAGAGGGCGGAGCTTTACGTACATGGGTGAAAATGGGGGCGGAATCAATGAGGGAGAAAAAAAGTCAGTCAAATCTTATTCAGCTCCGCCCATTAAACCATTAAGAGACCTATTTTCCACAACTCTTACCAAATCCACCTTTACTTTAAGAACACTTTATACACTTGGAAATCCTGATCTATAATTAGGTGCTTTGATGACTGTTATGAGCTATTAGCATTATTTGCACTGCAATGGCAGTAAGACAAACTACTAAAGACATCCATCCACAGGTTGTATGTTTATATTTCCACTTAAATCAGTGCCTCCAGCCAACATGGAGGGTTGTGTAAGAGGTTAAGTAGCAGCCTCAACACAAGGCTCTTTGTTTTCCCTTTCTTAAGAGTGGTTACAAGAAACATGGAGAGAGCGACTAGTATTCGGCAAACACGGTGAGGTCATAGTTGGAGCCATTGCCCTCCTGGCAGGTTATGTCAGGACAGAAGCAGATCTGCCACTGAGAATTCACCAGCAGGAACCGGGGGGAAAAAAACGATCCTGAAGAATCATCCTTGTACTTATCTTGGCTCGTGTTTTGTTTTGTGTGTGTGTGTGTGTGTGTGTGTCTTTGTGTATTCATAGTTATCCTTGATTGGCACCAAGTTTCTGCTGTCTCTCTTAGATATCCTAACAGAGCAGCGATTTTGGTCTCACATGAAACACTGGGGAGAAAAACAGAGTTAAGAGCAGATTAAGCTCAGTGTATGGTTTTGCTTAAGAATTTTGCTGCCTGGACTCTTGATGAGGACGGTTTTGTGCAAGCATCATGCAAATGCTAAATGAGAAAATAGTCAGGTAAAGTCAGTTACTTATAGAAAAATAATGGCATTGTAATTCCTTTCTGCTTTATGCCAATGAATGCACTGTGTTAACTAGTGCATAGGACAATGAATACGTTAAATAATGTAAAAGTGTATGTTATGGTGTACGTTATAGATTGAGAACAATCCTTACCATTGAAAACGAACTTTCTAGACATTGATGTGTTATTGCAGTGCGTGGGTCTCAGCTTAACACTGGGACAAAGTCTGTCATTGCTTGCAGTGTTTGTGAAGCTTTCTTGCGTTACCTCCAGTCCTGCTTGGCCTGTTGCTCTTGGCCGGAGGACACCAGCTATTTCAGACTTTTACTTTTGATGTAGAACTGGTCTCGCTCTCGAGGACTGCATGAGTCCCTTGTATGGTCTAATGTATTTCCCTGCCTTCCGGTCTCTTGGAGTTGTTAGAGGTGGAAGAGGACATTTGCCAGTTGGAGACCACCGAGCGTAATTATTTGGAGGCATTGAAATTGTTCTAACCACCTTTCTGCTGTCAAACCCCAATCCAGATTCATTGCCCATTTATGATTTAATTGAAACTCAAGAGGTTCCAGTATAAATGCAGCAAAGTGTCAGAGTGCCATGTGTGTTGGTGTGGCAGTTGTTGCCAGCATTGCGGAGCTCCAGAGTTCATGTTAACCTCCATGAGTTGTGCAGGCCTAGCACATAACATCAGTGTTTTCCCTGGCCTGCACTATCATCTTTTTGTAGTTAGCAAACTGCATGTAGTGGCATACTCCCAAATATATTATATACTCATGACCACAGACACCTCGTACCACAGTGAGGCCAGAACATCATACTGTGTCAGGTATAGCAGTCACTGCAGTATGTCTGTGGTCAGAGCAAGGTTGGTTTTTGTGTGTGCGCGTGTGTGTATGCACGCGTGTGTGTGTCTGGCTGTGTTTATTGAAAGCGTATGTGGAGATCGTCAAGTCAGGCAACCTTGTCCTATTGAGCAACAGAGGAGGCGCCATGAAAAAAAAAAAGCCTGACCAACAGAGCTCAGTGGTTTCAATAAACTCCTGACCATTTTTCCCCCCCGTGTTAACGCTTTCATGCCTGCTGTCCATGCTAGTGAACACTGATAGATATAAGAGAAGAATAACTCGCACATCTTACTGCCAACAGCTTTAACAATAGCTGATATGGACACTGATATTATACTATATCTGGGGGGGGTGTTTTGGGGAGATTCTCATTTTAATTTTATAGTTATTTATATCATGTTCATGATCATCCAATTATACGCTGTCTTGAACCATACGTCCCGCCCCCGGAGGAGTCTTGCTCTGTAGCAGCAAACCTGGTTCGCCTGTATGTATCTGCCTGTACGTCTTCCCTTTTCCAGCCAGCGCTTGAGCCTCATTTATCAAGCAGCATACAAATGGATTTATTCGTACATATTCATACTCAGGAAAATCCTGTAGTTTCGCAAAAAACGTTTGCATCTTACTCATGCTCAATGAGTGCGTGCAAATTTACGCATTTGAAGACTGACTAAAGTAAACCTCAACTTGATCAACTTCATATAATTTGCATGGATTACTGCACTTTTATATATGGAATAGACTGTCATGGTTAAATTGCTTGTTTTTATCACGCTTACAGCATATCCAGAGCAACTTATAGAAGTTTTCTATCAAAAACACTAGTTCACAAGGTCAGGGACTGATGCAGGGATCACACTGAGAAAACAGAGCAGCAATGGCAGAGCATAACGCAACACTCAGACCATAATAATTCTATGACTCAGAGTTCCATCTCGTTTCAAAGTGATGCTAAGCACTAACGATCTGTACAACAATTTAAAAAAAGAGTTGGAAAAATGGATACCAGTAATAGAGTTTTGCTTTATAGTAGCTTTGGACTGGAGGATGAGGAAAGTTTGGGTTGTGTTTTTTGTTTTGTTTTTTAAAGACAGAGAAAAGCTCGTTCGGTTTGGGTACAGGAGACACTGCTTTCACAAAAAACTCTTGTCATTTCAGACGTCCCGCCCTATAAAAATCTTACTGCTTTGATTGGTCAAAACGCCTGAAACATAACTAGAAGACACTGAACTGACATTGATGAGCATTGTGTTCTGCTCAGAAAGTTGAATCAAGTTCAACTTGAACTAAGAAATTCTGCCGGTTTTACCGCTGGTCAGTGTGAGCCCTGCCTAAGAATACCATCGAGAACATTTTAAAGTAATTAAAGAATATGTATTTAACAATGAAAAAGGTGAGCCAACACAAACCCATAAATTAAGTAAAGTAAAAATAATCTTTCAATTATGACAAAAGAAACTGGCCGGTCTGTCTGCGCATCGTTGTAAGCCGTAAACAAATGCCTGAAGTGATGGAAGACTTAGCGCTTACTTAGTATTATTATTATTAGTAGTAGTAGTAGTAGTAGTATATATTATTAAATATTTTATTGGCATAGAAGTGAGTCAAAATAACTTCCACTTCTGCCTTTCCGCCGTTACACTCATTATTTGCATCACTTCGTGCTCAGCTGTCTGTGCACTTGAACGTTTATGGAGTTTTGTGGGCGTCACTACATGCAAACAAGCTGCTTCAGGAATGCACATCACACGTTACGAGTAAAAACATATGCACATGACTACGAAGAAAGGCTTACGCAAATATACTTTTAGACACAACTTTACTAAAAGATTGATAAATGAGGTCCAATGTGTGTATTATTAATCAGTACTGCTCTGCTGTCATTTCACTTTGCATGGTGTGCACAGACATTCTAATAAAACTAGATTAGATTAAATTTTTTTTAAAATCTGGATATGATTTCTAATCATTTATGAATGACGGGTTTAGTTGAGACACAGCAGAACACCGTGTCCTTGTGGTGTTTTCTCTCCAGTTTTCCGCTGATGTGAACTTGTGATGGTGTTTCCGAAACCCCGCAGTCAGGCCCGACCCTCTCTCTCTTTTTTTTTTTCTTCCTCCAGAGAAAGTCTTCCTTATCATTCCCTTTGACCTCTGACCTCAAGTCGTGCAGTGACCCTCCAGTGCCGCTGACTGAGAAAGCCTGGTGCCCCTCAGAAGGAGCTGTAAATGAGTAAAAGGATGGATGGAGCAGGGTTTGAGGGGTGTTTATATGCGCAGCGGATGTTTGGATTGTTCAAAAGAGAGAGCCCCTGACACCCTTGACAGCTCTGCTCAGTGTTATTGGCATGCTTAATTGTGGAGCTAAAAGCCGTCTCGCTGCCCTGTTTACTCTCACAGTTTGACATCTCGTCATTTTCAAGCGATTTTTTTTTTCCATCAATGACTTGTGCTATTCGAGGCTTATAGCCATAGCCATGTTTCACTGGTTCACTGTTCTTTCTTTTTCTTTTCATCTGTTTATGAGCACCATATACTCCATGAGAAATACTCTAAAGCTCAGTGGTTCATTTCTGATGATCCTTTGATGGATGTTACACAACTTGTTTATTCCCAAAAGATGTCTGATCACATTTTCCCTTTTTTTTAAATTTTATTTTCTTCTGAGACTAATTTAATATACATAATCAAGTGTGTACATGGAAAAGTTTGAACGTCGCCAGAGTGCCTTATGAAGATTCTTTAAACAAAACATGAACCAAAAGAAATTCTTTCCAGAGGCGTTTCTGCCAAACACGTTGAAAAAGAAGAGAGAGGGCCTCAGGGGTTTTCCAGGACCTGTCTATTTCTTGTTTTGTTTTGTTGTTGTTGTTTTCTTAACTTTTTGCATGAGAATAATAAACCGCACAGTGTTTAGGTTTGGTGGGGGAGTTTTGGGGTATATGCGCTCAGTATGAAAGAATATCCAAGAATATCCACCAATGAGTGTTTCAGTTACTGCATGTACATCTTCACTTCCTCTTTTTTCTGTCTCACAGTTCCTCCTGGTGCTCATTTCTCATAATTCTGTTCAAACACTGACACACACTGCCAGCTCTTACTGACTGACTGTCTCCGGAAAGTAGTTATCCTTCCTTCTCTCTCTCTCTCTCTCTAGCACCTTTTTTTATTTTATTGGGAGAAAGTTTTTCATTTAAAAAAGTTTTCTTTCTTTTTTCCTCCTAGTCTTTTTCTTTCTTTCTCTTTCCTTTTTTCTCTTATTCTTTCTTTTTCATTCTCTCACTCTCATTTCTCCATCTTTGTTCTTTTTTCTTTCTTTCTTTCTTTCATGATCTCTTATTCTTTCCCTCATTCTCTTTTTTCTCATTCTCTCATTTTCACTCTTTCATTTTCTCTTATTCTCTTTTTCTTTCCTTCTATCTCATTCTTTCTTGCCATTATCTGTCTGTTTCTCCATTTTCTGTCTCTCTCATACGCTTTGTTTCATTCTCTTTCTCTATTTCAGTCTGTCTTCTTTCTTTCTCCCTCTTTTTTATTACGTATTACTTTGTACTCTATATCCTATCTTGTTTAATATTTATACTCTGTAGTCCCTTCTTACGTCACTCATCAGGATATATATTGATCTTGATGTTTTGATCCATACTGGCAACCATAAAATGTCATTTCCCCTCCCCTCTTACCGTATCCCTACTTTTTTTCTTTTCCCTCTTTTTTTTTTTTCCTTTTCCCTCTCGCTCTTTCTTCCTGAGCTGGTAATTCCCATGAGTGGCTGTGGGCTTTTGACAGGACTTTGATGGGAATGTTTGAGGAATGTGCTGCAGATTGAACTGTACTCTCCATATGCGCAAAATGATGGAGCCTAATTTGCACCCACACCCCCCCATGCCAAAATCAGCCCACACTCCAAATACACCCCCTGGACTTTTTCAGCTGGCCTCCAGATGACTGCAGCACAGACATGGAGAAGAATCATGGGTGGTGGTGATGATTCAGTTTATCTATTAATAATAATCATAACGCTCCACTTGGCTCATCTGTCGCTGGTGCCACTGATGGCTTCAGCTAGTTTCTGTGTTCTTTCTTTTATTTTGCTCAGTGCTGTGCTCAGGACTAGCATGGAAATCTGTTTGTATTTGGATGTTGCACAAAGGATTGATTTTTTTTTTTTTTGTGTGTGTGTGTTTGCCATATTTGAGTTAATTCCAGGCTGAAATGGTGCCACTTGTCAACTGACTGCTTGCTGTTGGTGGACGGAAATATTAATGCACTACTTCTAGTCTTTCAGTTCACTCGCATTACTGCTGATACTTTTTAGGAAGGCTACTTTTTGTTTTTGAACTCTGACACATCATTCGTTTCCCTTGGTGTTTGTCTCTTGTGGGTGTGGAGCATATGTCATATGCCTATGTATCTTCTTTTAACTAGTTAGACTCATTAAATAACACTAATCTGTGTGAAAATTAGTTGTTTTATATACATGTTACATGCCAGGCTTTGTGACAGCTAATCGTAGAGTAGCAGCACAAGCTAACTACAAACACTCTTGAGACACCACTGATCTCTAATACTTCTTTCTAAGCTTTGTCTTTGCAACATCTCTATACATATTTAATGAGAGGTCATCTGTCTGGTTGTTTGTACACCAGTGGTTTCTTTCTTTTCAGAACATTCCAAACTGTTGTATTGGCTAAGCCCAATGCTTGTGCAATGGCTGTGGTCAATTTTCCCTCTTTTATCAGCTTCAAAATGTGTTGCTTTTCTCCCATAGACAGCTCTCTGGTCCTCACATTGGTTTATCCTTTTTTGACACCCAGGGCTCAAACCAAGAGTAGACATTCAGAGCTATTAATTATTTAAACAATC
>JAOTRR010000043.1:7486029-7496037 GCA_028570945.1 Gogo arcuatus | reverse complement strand
CCTGTCATGGCCAGCCCAATCTCCAGACCTGAACCCCATTGAAAACCTCTGGAATGTGATCAAGAGGAAGGTGGATGGTCACAAGCCACCAAACAAAGCTGAGCTGATCTTCTTATGTGAAGTTTTTGATGGTGTTTATTTGATGGGATGTAATAGACAGACACTGCAATATACAGGGTGTCCAAAAAGTCAGGAACCAATGAGAGTAAAACTACATAAACTTAATTTTGTGGATTTTGCTCAACATAATTAGATGAACATATTTGCTCAACATATTCCCACTGGTTCCTGAATTTTCAGGCACCCTGTACACTCACTGACCACCTTATTAAGAACAACTGCAGTTATCCAAGCAGCCAATCACAAGCCAGCAATGCAGTGCATAAAATCATACAGATACACATCAAGAGATTCAGTTAACCCTCACGTCAATCATCAGAACGTGGAAAATGTGATCTCAGTGACTTTAACCATGGCATGGTTGTTGGTACCAGATGGGCTGGTTTGAGTATTTCAGAAATTGCTGATCACTTGGGATTTTCACACAAAACAGCGTCTACAGTTTACACAGAATGGCCAAAAAAAAAAAAACAACCCAACAAACCATGGACAGCTTGTTGATGAGAGAGGTCAGAGGTCAGACTGGTTTGAGCTGACACAGGAAGGCTATGGTAACTCAAATAACCACTCTTTACATCCGCGGTGAGCAGAAAAGCATCTCAGGATGCACATGTCACACGAGGCAGATGGTCTACAACAGCAGAAGACCACATCGCATTCCATTCCTGTCAGCCAAGAACAGGCATGAGAGGTGGGCACAGACGGCTGAAGATTGCATACACACCGCCTGGTCTTTTTTCAGTCTTTAACTGCCCAGTTTTTGCGAGCGCCCATTAACCATGCCACGGTTAAAATCACCGAGATCACATTTTTTTCTCCCCATTCTGTTTGAAGTGAACATTAACTGAAGCTCCTGATCTGTAGCGCTTTTTCTGCCACATGATGTACATGAATGAGCAGGAGTACAGGTGTTCCTAATGAAGTGCTCAGTGGATCCTGGATCAAAAAATCATGGGTAATGGGTATAGAGGTCACTTTGGACATAGCCTTGATCTCCTCCAGTACAACATTTACCCTGAACTACACAATGCCTAGGCACATGTACTACAAGTTGAACTTATTTGAAAATATTTGTGATTGGTAATTTATGCAATTTATGTGTTGGAAATAACAATTACAAATGTTACGAATAGAAAAAAATCCCAAAAAGGGAGAACTATATCAGCAGGAATTTTGTAGACAGGAACTTGACAGCATCTTGGCAGCGTGATTTGTACCAGTAGGTCATAGCCTAAGGCACACTTGATGACAAAATTAACACTGCATTGATATGCAATATGTGTCTGCTGGCTGGAAGGCTGGCATTCTGTGTGTGTGTGTGTGTGTGTTAGGAGGTCCAAATGCATTTTGACAGGCTATGTGTGTTCTATTTATACCACAGATTAAAATTATCAACAAACCCTTTGAGCTTGACTTTTTTGCACTTTAGCCTTTTTTTTTTTTTTTTTTTGTATAGTCCGTAGAGAATACCTTTGCCAGCCAGGCGGCGCGGTTCCACTCGCCATATGTCTGCAGATAACGACAGGCGTCTGCTGCCTTGTCAATCAAACACAGCAACTGCACACCCTCTGCACAGAGACAGAAAGAGAGAGTGGAAAATGTTAATAGAAAATAGTATAATGGCATAATCAATTACCAACAACAGCTCTGTAAGTGCCTTGACAAAAATATTTGTGTGCGTGAATAGGGCTAAGGGTCGCTGTGATTATTTACTGGGTGATGTCAGGTCTTGAATGATGCTAAACACACACACACACACACACACACTTTCACAGGCAACCTATTTTCAGAGTGCAGATTGTCAGGGAACATCAGCTTCAACTACATGAGCGTGATGTGCTTCGTCTTGGGAATTTTTCAGAAAGGAATGTCACTAACTGAAATATACTGTCTTATACTTTGGATGCACAGCACACCCCATATCATTTCAGAACGGCTTTCAACTTTGCTGATGAGGAGCAGAAGCTTTAGAGCAGAGGGAAATAACGAATTGAACATGCTCAAAAATATACAACACTGTCATAAACTATGTCAGATGTTTTTTTAGAGTCACAGCCATACAGATATTTGTTTTTTCCCCTTTTTTAACACAACACATACAACTCATGACTGATTCAGTAAATAGTTGATGAATTAAATAAGGTGTGTGCTAAAGAGCAACACTAATGACTTTTATTCCTGTGCTTACACTCTCTTTTGTGTATGTGGCTTCTATACATTGTGGCATTGAACAAAATTATAGAAAATTGCTCTGGTATTTTCCATACTCTCATTGTGGGCCCCATGTCAATGAATGACGCATGCTTGTGTGGGTTTTGATATCTGTTCTAGTCTAGTTTCTGTCCTTGTCCTGTCATTGGTTTGTTGCCTCAGTGTGCTCACCTGTTCCATTTTAGTTCTTGATTAATTCACCTTCTTTTATATCCTGTGTGCCATTGCTTGTTGCAAAGTCTTACCATGCAATGCCCAAGCCTTGTTTTCTGTGTATCAAAATACTGTCTAATTCTGTATTCCCCCTGGTTAAGGGCCTTGCTTGTTTCTCTCATTGTTGATTATGGATGCCAGTTTAACTTTGCCTGCCTGTGTTTTGACCCCCGCTATGGACTCGCTGTGCTCCAATAAAGCACATGCTGAGTTTATGCCGTTGCATCCTGCCTCCCGCCGCACGTTATTAAAATAAAGGTTCAACTGGAAAATGTTTGATATTGAAACCTATCTATCTTTTCATACTGGTTTATTTCTTTCTCTCCTTTTTGTCTGGTTAATACTCTAAATATTCATACCTGTATCTGTATTTAAACCTGAAATAGGTTTGGACTTGTGTGTGTGTGTGTGTGTTTTAATTATGCTAATTATGTTGTCCTGGAAACACTGTAAAACACTGAGGGGGGGGGGCACTCAGAGGTAAACATTCCAGCACTCATTTCATTAAAACATGTGCAGGCGCAATTCTAACACATTCTATTTCCAAAAATAAAAACTAACTAGTAGCCTAATTTACACCATCATAACCCTGACCAGGCAGTTGCTAAGGATGAACAAATGAATGCTATAAATGCAATGCCTAGCAATGTTCATGTTAATGAGTGTGCACTTTCTTTGTCCCGTGAGCTTCATATACTGTTCTTTCTCCACCACCAGCAATTCTGTTCCTAGTATTATGGATGCACAGATGCATGGACAACCCAAAAACATAATGGCTCTGCCACTAGGGGAAGAAATAATAATAATAATAGTGCACCTACTATTCATATCAGTATTTGTAACTGTTTAGAACACATTATCTATTCAATCTGAATAATATATTCGGATCTGGCTACATCTTCGCCTAGATGGCTATGGCTATGTAATGCCTTTAAATCCGGTCCCAATTAAATAATTACAAGACTTAAAATTCAGCTGTAATGCTGTCTTTCAAACAAAGCTTTACATTGGGACTTTACAAATGCTGCCTATTGAGGCAACAGGCTCACATATGGACATTACAGGCATTAGGTTTAAGCTTCCACAATAACAATATTATGCATACATCATGATGTATTTGCTATTGGCACACACTGCTTCACAGAGTTATCTGAAGTAACCTTAAGCCTCAAAGGCAATGAAAAGCAGGCGGTGTACCTGCTAGCTTTCCGCTGGCAATCATATTTGTGGCTACAAGTTTAATGGTGCTCTGAGAAGGTCCAGAGGACGGAATAGTTGTCACAAGGCAGGCTTTAAGCGAGTCGCAGTAGTAGCTCGGGTTCTCGGCACTCGTCTCCAGCAGCAGCTGCACCGCCCGGTCCGTCTGCCAAATGAAAACAATGTTTATTTCTGTGTGGTTTTTTTTTTTTTTAAGTAGGTCTTAATAGATTAAGTGAGATGCACTTAGGAAATGTAGTTTTAACCTGAGCAAGTTTCATCAAATGATTACTTGAACAAAGATTCTTTGGTTTATAGCAAAACCAGGAATGAAATGCATATTCAGTTAGTTAGGTCATGATACATTCTTCATGTTTTCGCAGAAATTCATGTCACAAACCAGCCACACAAACCACATAGACAATAACACATTATAAAATGTTAACAAATTTTAAGAAATGCTCTTTCAGGTTCAGATTCCTAATACTCAATCTGACTGTCAAAGAAATGTATGGGAACACACATTTTATGTTTAGCCTTGTGTAAAAAAAAAAAGTCTAATTAAAAATGTGTCCTTCCATCTTCCAACACCATATTGCAGGGGATTGTAAATGAGATCATTTGCAAGGGGTGTGTGTGTGTGTGTGTTGGGGGATAATGAGGGAGAGAATGAGATA
The DNA here is from genome assembly GCA_028570945.1 of Gogo arcuatus. Taxonomy (NCBI): domain Eukaryota; kingdom Metazoa; phylum Chordata; class Actinopteri; order Siluriformes; family Anchariidae; genus Gogo; species Gogo arcuatus. The sequence continues at coordinate 7,491,619 of JAOTRR010000043.1, read as the reverse complement.
GAGAGATGAAAAGATCTGTCAAATGAAATGCTATACAGCATCTCATTCTTTCCCTCATCTGCTCATGCAGAAGGGTAAATCTATTTAATATAAATTTATTTATATAAAATCCATGAGGCAGCAGGATACAAGGCACAGAACCCATCTCTGTTTGAACTGGACAGTTCGTTTGTTTGCTGGTCAGTTCTTTTAAAATATGTGACTGAGAAGTTGTTTAATTGGTACCAACTACTTTAAAAGGTAATAATGCAATAACAGTTACATATTTTCATTTATACGATACTTTTTTGCCCAAGGAAACAAAAAATGAGGCTAAATACAGTTCATTTGTTAATTTACTAACATGCTACTGTAGCAATATGATGGTATGATGTCGTGTGAGGTTACCTGTCCCAGGAGAAGCAGTTGGTCTGCGCATTTTTTTGTGTGTTCATAGCTGGACCTCTTCATCTCCTGCAGATGAACCCTTTCTAACTGGAATCTCTGTAATGAGAGAAATACAGTGAGAAATAAACAGGCATTTCCCTTCATTTATAAGAGATTTGAGAGCATACAGATTGGCCTATTTAGCACACAGGACGACATTAAACGGTATCGTATTATTTCTGATACTCAGCAATTTTTTGCATCATGCATAAAATCATGCAGCTACAGATCAAGAGCTTCAATTAATGTTCACATCGAACATCAGAATGCGGGGAAAAACTCTCCGTGGCATGGTTGTTGTTGCCAGAAGTGGAATTTTCATCTAGAACAGTCAGAGGAGCAGTTAGAGGAAAATAACCAGAATGGTTGAGCTTGCAGGAAGGCTACATTAACTCAAATAATCACTCTTTTCAACAGTGGTGAGCAGAAAAGCATTACACAATATGGTGAACCTTGAGGAGGATGGGCTACAACAGCAGAAGATCACATCAGTTTTCACTCCTGTCAGCCAAGAACAGGACTCTGAAGCTACACTGGACGCAAGTTCAAAAGCAACTGTTGCAGATTGGAAATACATTTCCTGGACTTTTTTCCGATCCATTTTTCCACTGTTCAGTTTCGGTGAGCTGGTACCCACTGTATAATTGCATGAATGAGCAGATGTACATGTGTTCCTATTAAAGTTTCTGGTGAGTATATAGTCACATATTCAAATTCACTATTACTGTATTAATTATTCTCAAGGGTTCAAATTGATTTTTCACATCTCAACTTGGAAAAGTGTGCAAGATCAGCCTTTATAGAGCATTACTGAAGTTTAACCAACCTGCTCAAGGGCCTATGAATGACAGTCTTGAATTTGCAACCTCCAGCTCAGTATTCACAGCCGATAAATCCCTCCCACTTAGTTTAAAAAGCACATCTTAGAATCCTGAGAATCCAATTTGGTGGTTTAACGTGTCACGTAATACAGTATGGTATGGCTAATGAGCTGCAAAAATCCAATGGCAAAAATGAGTAAAGAACCAGAAATCATCCAAAAGACATCCCCTTTTAATACCTGCCATGGCTTAATCTTTATTAAACAGGAAACACTGCTGCAAATAAGTTGTTTAAAGTAAGTATTAATCATTAGCCTTCATGTCCTGAGTGCTCATGCACATCTATTCTTGCTGATCGTGTTTCTGTCAGCCGATGGGAAAAAGTAATAAAAACCAAACAAGCAGTAGCCCACCCTATTAAGGAGTAATGAGCAAAACGGAAAAGAAAGCAATAAAGAGCAAAATAAAAGTGTTCACAGAAGGACATGTTAAATTTTTAAAACTCCTGAAAGCACCCTGTTAGCGTTGTTATAAATAATGTGTGTAAGTATAGCAGTGGTTGAGTCATTTGTTTCTTAGTGCGGTCAAACGTTTCAACTGAAATTAAAAAAAAATACAATCCCATAATTTAGATATCATCTTTCTTTTATTTAAAAAAAATCAATTTCAAAGTCTACTTTACGGTACTACCTATAATATATTCACTTTGCCTTTAAAATATTTGACTTGAATCTAGTCCCATGGCAAACTGTCCAGCTCATGGAGTAATAAAGACTACACTACATGAAATAGTGCAAAATAAAGATGAAAAGATAAACCTGCCAGACTCAGTGGCACATCAGACCATTACTATAATGAATTCTTTTGAGATACTGGCTAGCAGGAAAACGCTCATTTTCTTTCCGACGCCATTTGGGAAGACTTGCTTGGAGGTACAAACGGAAAAGTTTATGATTAATTTCATGGATAACTGCTCATATTCAGTCCATGAGCAAATGCATCACTCGCTAAATCTATATCGTCTATGGACTGTCTGTTTATACATCACCATATAACGTCATTTGTCTCCTGGTTTTTGTTCCAAATATACATGTACATTACATAAATCTAATAAACAAATACGACCATGGCATACTCTAATATTTACTAACTACGTTTATTCTATATTAACCGTCTTACTGTGAATATGTAATGTATTATGGATAATGTATGTGTAAAAGCTGTGCTGCTATAAGTAACAGTCACCTCATATTTGCTAGAAATATTGGACTTCATTTATCAAGCTGGATTTATACGAATGGATTTATAGGAGCAAGAAATTTGATGTCTGTGAAAATCACGTAACTTCCGAAAAACCTTTCTATCCCACTGAGCGTGTATAAATTTAAGCGTAAGAAGACTAACTAAAGTAAACTTCGACTTGATCAACTTCAAATAATATGATCTGTAGGGAATTTGCGAGGATTCATTTGTGAAACCTAGACATTTATATTGGAATCATTTAAAGAGACTTAAAAATAACAAACCCATAAATTAAGACAAATAAAACTAGTCATTCAATTATGATAAAAAGGAGACAAAAGTATAAACAGAGAGGACAGGCTGGTCTGTTTGCGCATAGCCGTAAGCTGTAAACTAATGTCTGAGATGATAGAAGGTCACGCTTATGACCGAAAGGATGTTTAAAGAGCGGTATGGATTTTTTTTTTCGGAAGATAAAAGCTGGCTGAGACACTTTGAACATCCAATTTGAAAAATAGCAGTTTCTCTGTGTGACCTGCTTGGTATACATGATCACCTGAGTACAGTATAGATCTTCTTTTCTCCTGCGTTTTCATGTCACACCATTTTCTTTTCACCTCACTTAAGTCACACCTCATTCACCTTTTCTGTAATTTGTCTCTAGATTCTGACCTTTTCAGGTGCTGTTGCACTGCTAAATATTTGCTATTGGTATAGAAGTCAGTCAAAATAACTTCCACTTCTGCCTCTCTGCCTTTTCTCTCATCGCATTTTAAAACTTTTAGTTCAGTTTGGCTTACACAAATATGTACACACAACATTACTAAATGGCTGATAAGTTAGCCCACTGAGGGAAAATAAAGACTGATGTAAAGAATCTCTTTTAGGTGCCATGCGAGGAAAGAAGTCCACAGTTCGTAGCTGAAACACTGGCCAATGACATTAACTTTTTGTTGAGGGTGCAAACGTAATGTGCTACATTATGTTAGAAATGGATAATGATTATATACTCATTAGTCCATTGTAGTCTGGTTAACCAGCTAACTAGCTCACAATACGGTATTCAATTTTGTTAGCAACAACTTTTAAGCTTTGTTAGATTTCTCGGGAACTGAAATCCAAGGGGTAGGCTAGCCCAGGAATTTATCATTACCTATCTGTCAAAGATCAGTAAAACTAATTTCTTAGCAAAGCTAAGTGAGTCTTGCCAATTTAATTCAATTGTTCTAGATGATTTCTTTCACATAATGGATCATTTTGACAATGCTTTTGATATATGATAGAGTTTAGCATATTCACTCTTTGCCTACCTTGCAAGGCTTGCCCCATTTTGTCTATTTAGAAATTATGCATTAGGTTAGCCCTAAATTCTATTTGCACACTGACAAAACCACGACTGTCATAGACGCTTGGCCAGTCATGAAGCAGACACTTGATATAAGAGTTCATGAGTAGCAGAGCACATATAGATTTTATGGTGACATCCATACAAATGGCTTCCAGAAGCTGTTTTCTATAATAATAATGACACCTAGGGCTAATGTTTTGCCAATTGTCCAGACAGGATGGCAGTATTCTAGGCCATTACATCAGACTTGGATCGATGATGCAGACAGCAGAAGGACAAGACAATCAATACAGGGATGCCTGTGCTTAGTAATTAAGGGGTAAATGAATCAGGTGGAAGTGTAACCATTTGTCAGTTAAGCAGTTATACTGTAAATACTATGCTACAATGGTGTAGACACAAATGGTGGGAAAAAAAACTTCTGGATACAGCATAAACAAATAACAAAAAAAGTAGGTTGTTTTTTTCCCCCATAAGTCAATGAATAGGACTTGAAACATTTGAAGAATTATTAATTCATGGTCTACAAGCTGCATGATGCAACTCAGTAAAGACTAACACTTTCCTTGACTTGCCCCTGTGGAATATTAATGGTGTCCCAATGGGCTAACATTGTTACTTGGGCAACTGGTTGTGAATTTAAAAAGATTTGCTGTTGGGTTTACCAACAAAGAAGGATCTCAGATAAGGCTCTCTAGAGTCCAGAGCAAGCGCTGATGGAGAAAAACTACTTCTGCTAGTATCGTATTTTTCTCAAGTTTATTCTTCTAGTGTATATTTATATATAACATGCATCGTTTAAGTGGACTACAAGTCGTCCTCCTGTATATTCTTCTTACTGTGTGTGTGCTGTGTTGTACCTGAAAGAAGGAGCTTTCACACAGAGTATCATGGCAGATATCCAGATGGCACTGAGTGGTACTCTGGGAGCACTCTGGCTGTGTCTGCCCATCAGGAGTGGGTACACTCAGCTGCCGTGCCTGGGCAAAAGACTTGATGTAATGTGCTGCCACGTTCCAAAACTGCAGGTCTGACTCATCACCAAACAGCCTGAGACAAAACAGGGTTGAGTTTGTCAAAGGATGAGCTTCTAATTGCATCTGATGTTTTTACCAAAGAAAAAACAGTCAAGGCCAGAAGTTTACATGCATAAAGCTAAAGACATTCAAACTCAATTTTTCACAACTGCACACATTTCATGTTATCATACATTTCCTGTGTTAAACCAATTTCAAGAAGAGCTCATTTCAAAGTAAAAGCGTTTAAAGAGAGAGATTTATTTCAGGTTTTATTTACTATATCAGATATTCTGTGGGTATGATAAAGATATGAACTTTATATACACCTTATTAACTTGAATCAAGCACTTGGGGTAGCCTTCCACAAGCTTCTCACAATATTTTGCTGTAATTTTGGCTCATTCCTCCTGAAAGAACTGTTATTATTCTGTCAGGTTTGTAATGCCTTTTCAGGTTAGTCCACAATTTTTCTAGGGGATTCAGGTCAGCGGTTTGTGATGGTCACTCCAATACTGTCACTTTGTCTTTATTCCATTTTATTACAGCTTATTATGATTGTCCTGCTGGAAGACCGTTACAACTAAATTTTAAGTTTCTTTCTGATGTCTTGAGGTGTTGTCCTAATGATGCCATTTTTGCAGCAAAACAGCCCCACAACATGATGCTGCCACTCCCATGCTTCAAAGAAGAAGAAGAAGAAGAACCAAGGCCGAAGCCTTTATTTTTGTCACATG
>JAOTRR010000043.1:7451425-7465668 GCA_028570945.1 Gogo arcuatus | reverse complement strand
TTAAGACATGAAGTGTCTTTTAATTAATAAAAATAAAGAAAAACCTCTGAATTAGGTGGTGTGTCCAAACTTTTGTCTGGTACTATATGTCATATAATTTATTTTTGCTGACTTTTATCCCTGTTTCAACGTGTTTCTTATTCTGGAAAGATTGCAGACGTGACTCCTGACTATTGATCATGGTGGGGCAGGATGACGTTAATAATGACACATATAGCCTCAAACAAAATTAAGTTGAGAAGCGATTGCACTTAATTTACGCTATTGGCTATAGACTATCTAGTGAATTTTTAGACTAACAAGCAGTTGCGATTCAACTGCAGTCAGTCATCCAGCGTACAGTCTAGCAGCTTGTTTTGAGCGGTTTTAGACGTACCGTTGTTCAACTGGGTTTGAGGTTATCCAAGTAATCAGGGTTGACCAGTTTCAGCCAAATTTCTAGTTCACCTGCATCTTAAAAACCACACATATGACCTGAAACAAGCCCCCAAAAAACTGGGTCTTGGAAACATGTATTTCTGATGTAAGGACATTATCCACTCCATATTTTCCTTTTCTCTGTTGCAATAGATCTTACAATACAAATGGTTTTGAGCATCATAGACACTGTCTATGCTTATACTTGGCCTTTTTGCGAACATTTATTCAATTTAATTCTTATCATTTGCTATAAAACAAGATCTTGGCAGCAGTGGATTGTTGTTTAATTTGGCAACCCTGTCATTAACCGTCATGAGCATGAGGCAGCATGATTCATGCTCCAATGGGCCTCGATAGTACTTGCTGCAATTCCCATTTTGACCACTAGGTGCAATACTGATTTACACTATGGAGGTAAAGGAGGCAGTGAGTATGTGACCCTATGATTGTGCAACAACTAGAATTTAAAATGCATGGAGTTATAAATGAGAACTTTATGAAGATCAACATGTGACACCACAGCATCCAGGTGCTTTGCACTACTAAGAGTTTTACGACCCAATTGGAGCGAACGGATAAGTTTTCTTTTCTGAAAGGGAATAAGGAGTAGAGTTGGTTTCTTTGCCTGCGTATTGAAGGAGGGAAGTAAAAAAAAAAAGACTGGTGACTTATATTAACAGCCTACGAAACCTGCCTGCATGTCGGGCCACACACAGTGAATGAAAAACTGATAGCCTGGATACATAATCTGCCTGTCCAGAGCACACAGATTAGTGATTTGTCCACTCTTGCTGTGTGAGTTACGTTAAGTTCACATGGCTGGAGGTGTGAACTGGTGTGAAACTACCAGAGTAAAGATGTTCGCATTTTGGTGTCCAAAATGACTATCATGTCTATCACATTCATCAAAAAATTAGAAGAAGTGACAATTAGCAACTCCAACGAGCTGGTAAGAATACAGCAACCTGTTTCTCAGGAAACTCTTGGACTGTTAGAACATGTGTTCAGGGAGGTAGCTAGGGAATAGGAACATATAAATGAGTCCTCCAGCAACACCTCTGAAACAAAGAATCTGTTGCACCTGCAGTGAAAAACATCACACTCCACTTAATCACACTGCATGACAGGAGAGGTGTTTAATCAGGTCTGAAGTTGCATGCCAGTGATGAGAATGCACTAAAGCTGTAGTAGTTGACAATATGCAGGATGTGCAATAATGTTGGTTCTGCATTCGTGAGTTATAGAATCATAAAGTGACTTTACAATCCTTACTCAAGAGGGTTTTTTAGTAGACAGCACTGTGAGCAATGGCTGATGTTGAACTAAATCTCTCTCCCTATATCATGAGCTTAGACAATTACTCCTAAGCATCACACTTGCTCTATGTGGAGGTGTTCACATTAAACCAATCAGCAGTCAATTCAAATTGATTTTAGCTTACAGATCCAACTATCTGTAAATCCAGGCTCCCACCTAGAATAGAAGCTCTCCCAATACTACATCCTGTTCGGTTTAGGTTCACTGAATGGAGCTGCTGAAATTTACAACCATGCTCATTGGATCATCCAAATTCTGTAGCTTCCATGATGGGTCCAAGTGAGAATTTCAGCTGCATGGGATGAGTTATTAACACGCCAAAATAGCTGATGTATTTTCCTTAGAAGACACAAAACCTCAACCAAAACTCTGTGAAGTGGATTATGGACCAGCCAGAAATAGATTTAAACCGTTTAGAGATACATTGTCCTCTAACATATATTAACCAGAAGGAATTTGATTTGTGTTTAGAAATCTGTTGTGGCTTTTCCTGTTTCTTTTCCTAGTGTCAAAGTAATTTGTTGCAATTTCACAAGATATCTTACGTAGTTGCTCCGATTTTGTTTTTTTTGTTGTTTTTTTGTTTGTTTTTTTTAACATGCTGGCAAACAATCCGACTTTCATCTATCTTGAACTGGCTGGCAAGAGAGACAAATAAACGAGCAATAAAAGAATAAGAGCATTGTTATTCTTGAAAAAAAAAGAAAAAATGGAAAAGAAAAAAAAGGTGAAGTGAGAACAAAATCTGAAACTGGAACACAAACAAGACGGCACAATGAAAATGTCCAAAGTAGTGGATCTTGTTCATAAAATACTGCACTGATGGTTTAATATATTTTATACCACATCGCTGTTGCTGTTGAATTCTCAATTCTGACTGGTCAGAAGGTCATTAAATTTCTATAACAGCACGGCTCTGATAAAAGTTCCAACTCCAAGGTGTATATTAATGCGCTTGATCTAATACGTTATTGTTCTTATAGTCACAACTTACATAAGGACTTGTGTGGCAGATGCGCCATATAAACAGATTTTTCCAATAAAACGTGTAATTGTTCATATGGTGATATTTTCTGTAAGATGTTTATTTAGCACTGATGGAAGGAAGCTCCAGTGTCAGAGTTTTGTAAGAGTCAGAGGTAAAGCTGTAACTTTAAGTTTTCCAACACAGAACAGGCTTTGTGATAGAAGGTACTGTGATTTCATGGTAACACCTGCATTGTTTTTGTCTAATTAACTTCAGGAAAGAAAAAAAGAGGCTGTTATAACATAAGTGATAACATGAACTTGTTTTGTGAACATTTCACAACATTAAACGTAACCATAAAAGGATAAAAATACTCTTAAATTAGCAAAAAATTAGTAGCGTTGGCAAATTGCTGTGGTACAAGAAACATAAAACACTTCAGAGTGTTAATGGACAAATAATGATGATAATTCATTTGAAGTGACAACGACCTGACAACAGGACGTCCTGTTTTTTTTTTGTTTTTTTTTAAAATTCCTTACACAGGTCATATTATGGCTATGGTATTTAACAGTAATTGGAATTTGAATGAATATGAGGGGGTTTTTTTCTATGTAGCACTAAAATTTTTGAACAGCCTCAATGAGAACGTGTAGAAAATTTAATCTTTAAATCCAGTTCAAAGAACTTCATTATTTAAAGTGGACAGGCTATGGAAAACTGTTTTTGTTGTTGTTTTTGAAATAAGATATACTGATGTGACTTGGGGACGTACTTTCAAAGTGGACTGTTACCTTCCCAGTCTGTAATGGCTACAGAAAGAAAACAGGCGGAGAGACCAGGCCAGTTACAAAAGTGCATTCTTCTTACGTATAATCTCCTCTCATTTTTTATGGTACCACCCCCTCATTAACATATGACCGCCCATAGCCATCTGAATCAAGAAGATGTAGCCGTGCCAACTCTGTTCGAGCCGACATCCAGTCCACAAACTGTAAGTAAATCATTCAAAATTTCCAAAAAAAAAAAAAAATCAAATGTTAAACACTGTATTGTATACTAGATGTGATCGAACACACAAGCTATGCAAATATTATATGTATATAGTTTTGAGAATATTTGTTTATGTTCACAAGCATCTGGATGCCATCATAAAAAGAGCAACGTGAATTCCATGAATGTGGATAACACATTTCTCATTTAAAGATGTTATCCGATTTACATATTTATTATTTAAAGACAGCTGCAAAATCAACCTGTCTTATCCTATAAGGTTTTCATACCATGCTACAATGTCATGAGAAAAAAGAACCAAGCGTTTTTTTCAATTAAAAAAAAAAAACTCGCAAACTTTACAAAAGCATCTCAGCAAATAATATAAAATAACTGACAAGTTTATGGGATGTCCCCTTTAATCTGACAAGATCTTACTGCAAACATAGTTAAGTGCTTTTATCTCTCACATGCATGTTTTTTTTTTTTTTTTATGATCGTTTCAACGTCATGTATTTGGATTTTGACTCATTTAAGCTGTAGCACTTAACTAATGCATGTAAGTAGTTCAACACTGTAAACTACCATTACTTACATCAGGAGGGATGCGCGTTCCTTCCTTCACAGTGTTGCCCTCCACAGTGATGTGGAAGACCTGGCCGTCCGTGTCAGTGAACACAAAGTGCTCGCGAGCCGAGATGCCCTGACTCGTCTCTGCCTTGCTCTCTGCTTCCTGCAACAGACTGAAAGAGAAAGAATCACAGATCTAACACTGCTAGACATCTGAGCTCTCTGCTCACTGTTAACTACACAAAAGAAATCAGAAGCACTGCCTAGCAGGATAATATCGGGAGAGGGATTTGTGGTTCAAGTAATTCATTTCACAAGTTCTATGGGTTGCTCATTATTTTGCATCGGTACAGTGCTGAAATAAATCTGACAAGATCTTATAGCCAGTGAAAACATACAAGAATAGCAGAGTTTCTATATTGCGTTCCAAATATCCGTAGCTATATATTTTTATTTGGATTTATGCCAGAGATGGGCGTGGCCTCAATTTGTTTGTTTGTTTGTTAGTTCTTCAAATAAAATGTGAACCGTACCACTATACCCCAGATACACTGGAGAATGATTTGCATTTAATAATGGTGAAGAATGATGAAAATGTGTGCTGAACCTGCAAGTTAATTTTTTTAATTAATTATTTTTTGGAGACCCCCAGGAACCATATGCTGCCCTGTGCACAGTGTGTGGTCTGCGTAAGCTATATGGAGCAGCTGCTCAAAAAAAATATATTAAAAAAACACTAAAAAAAAACACGCACCACAAAGCAAGCAGAGGTACATCTCACCAGGAAAGGGAAATCAGCCCTGAGAGTGCTCAAACAGAGAGAAAGTAGCAAAGCAGAACAAACCTCCCTGCTATCAATGAAAGTAACAGACACGCTGCTGCACTAAATACACGACCTTAGGACAGGCGTTGTGCATGGAAGCTCAAGTGCAGGAGAATTTACCCTCTTTAGGAAAAAGAAAAAAAAAAAGTGCCTCCTATTCCTATCTGTATTTATATAGAACATATTATTCATTCATTCCGAACAATGCATTTGTTTTTGGTGATAATAGATCAAACGAGTACTGTACTGTCTTCAAAATGTCACTGCTCACTACGCCCAGGAGATCTGTGCAAACACACTGATTACAGTGAAAAGGGCGGAGATTCAGATTCATGCAGAGATTCACAAATGAATAATGCAGTGTGTGTTCGAAGCTGAGAGTACACAAATAATGAGAGCAGAGATACAACAGATTACAGGGGCTAGTCACTAGCTACCAGGATGATTTTTGACCTCTGACCTGATGACGGACGACTCGACAGTGCTCTGCTCAGCATCCGACAGTGTGGTCTGTCTGGCCATCGCCTCCCGCGCTGCCATCTGTTTCTTCTTCAGACTTTTCAGGTTGTGCGAGGGAGACCACTCCTAAACACACACACACACACACACACACACACACACACACACTTGTTGTCTTGCTGTTCTGTTGACATGCACTTAATTAATGTTGTGTCTACACTAAACTATGTTTTGTCTAATATTTATTTCAAGGTTTCGAAACTGGTTTTCTCGAGGATTGTTTCTAAAGGGTAATTTTGAAATCAGATATTACATATGCTTCCTCGAAATTGAACTGAAACCCTCAGGAATCTTGGATATCATTCATTTGGTGTAGCTTTTCCTGGATTGTTAATTTACAATCAGAATCAGAACAAAGCTTTACTTAAAATCATATTTGAATAATGCACCGATCATTTTGTCTCATTTCATCCCCATAGTCACCTGCCAATTCCCTCTCACCAGCCAGCTCTCCCATAACACACCTTGAGGAAAGTGCTATCTGCCCTCTTACGCATACATGAGCCCACAGACACTCACGATTGGCTTGTGTTGTTGTGATTGACATGCGAGAGAGAGAGAGTAATGCCATAGCTCCTACCCATACCTCCAACACCTCCTAGACTCTTAGCCACACATGGCTGTGGCATTGTCAAGAAATGGCATGTTCGCTTGCACCACTCGAAAGCTGCATTTATCCATTATTTAAAGTTCCCATAAATCAAAGCCTGGAGTTAATTAAAAATGTTTCAGAACTGCTCAATTCTCCAAGCCAAAAAGTGTCAACAAACACCTCATCTGATCATGCTTTTGAACTGTGCACATTAGCAAAGAGCTGCAATGCACCACGAAACACACAGAAAGAGCCAGTAAGCAGCAGGAGGTTATAATTCAGGTCCTGATCATTAGAGGACAGCGGTGTAGATATCTGCCCAGAGGGTGCAATCAATATGGAAATGAGGAGTCTGTAATCTGGCAAGAAGCATTAATTATTAACATTATTGTGGGTCTAATTTTGCTGGAATTCACTTGTGTTGTTACACTGTTTACTGGCCCTGCGGTAAGAGCTGGGGAAAAAGAAGAAGAAGAAAAAAAAAACTTGCCCGCTCGTTATGAGTTTTCCTGTCAGATAATGAAGTCGGTGTCTTTGCTGAGCAAGGCGAGGTTTCCAGACAGTTTTCTCAAACTGATAATAAGAAGTGGGCACACACACACACACATTTATATATATTACCAGTGCAGTAACTGAGGGGAAGTTCTTGGCCATTTCACGCAGCAAGGTTCCCGTGCGCACATCCCAGAGTTCCAGGGGTTTGTCTCTGAACACCACCACCAGATACTGCCTAGAGAACAGCCCACACAATAACACACACACACACATACACGCATACACACACACACTTAATATCTTAATGGGGACCTTCCACTGACATAATTTATAAGTATAGTTAGGAATAAATAATCTATACCTAACCTTAAGGAAATCCTTTCTGCTCTTTATATTTTGTAAAAATAAAGGTTGTAGTTCTTGCAACCACAAAGTTTTTGCAAGCACACAGACACACACTTCATGAATATACACAAAGGGGAATAAAAATGATTTACACATTTTCATGTAATGAGGTCAAAAGTCATACACTTTTGTGAAGACAGTCTTTACAGGGACCTTCCACTGACGCGATTAGAACACACAGTTAAGGTTAATTAATCTAATCCTCACCCTAAGGAACCTTTTTGGATCTTTATTTATTTATTAATTTAATTTAAATTATGAAGTTTTCTTTGTGGGGAACAGTCAAATGTCTCCACAAGGTGAAACCTGTCAGAATTTCCTATGCATGTGGGAACATAAGTCGAAAAAGATTGCTATTACAGTATTTACAAAAGCTGAAATATCAATAAAACTTAAAAGGACCACAGTAAGTCAGTCAGGATCAGGTCACTAATTATGTTAGCAAAATGTCTGTGTACTATTAATGAATCAAATGCTAGGTGAACAGGCTATTGAGAACTACTTCAATTTCATATAAGGATTTCTCAAACAGATGAAACTAACAGTCTCATTTTTTTTTAAAAATTATGCACTATTTAACAAGAGCGTTTTAGAAAAAATAAAAATAAAATAAGCATGAACTACGAGCTCGTGGTTACAGGCTTTACAAGCCCTTACTCAGTTGAGACGCCGAGAGCCGAAAAGTTAAACATTTTTAAAATGAAGTTTGGAAATTGAGAAAAGATAAATTACATTCAGAAAAGATAAACACACTGAGCCTTCTGCATGAATACCGTTATACTATATTTATTGTGCACTGATCCTGAGATGACATCTAATCTAACAAACTGGGTAAAGAGCTAAACCTGATCTTCAGGAGCTCTATATTAGTATCCATACACAGTATCCCAGAACCAGATCTAAACTCTACACTCCTTTATTGTAGAAATCAATCAATCTGGATCAATGATTTCAGTTAAACACTTAATTCCTTGAAGTCGCTAAGGAGCATTTCACTGAAACACAAATGAAGAAGGAAAGCCTTCTGTGACAAATTGAAATATGCCAAACAATGACAAAAGGTTGAAGAATCCATCCCCCGTATCAGTTGTGACTTGATTAAAATCATGTCAGGGTTGCCCCTCTCTCAGAAATATTCCACCGTGTATGTCAAGAGTGAAATGAGGGACATTAATCACAAGCCAACTCTGAGGAGGGAGCCTTTGGCACCAAAGGCTTCCAATCGTCCAGGAGGGATTGAGGGGGAATGAGAAAAGTGTGTTTGTGGGTCTTGCTCACTTTAGATGCGACACTTTAATCATTTCGATGGCTGGCTCATCATTGCCGCGCTCGCCTCGGAATGCAAAGCACCTGCCTGTGTGTGTGAGAGAGAGAGAGAGACAGACAGAAAGAGTGAGAGACGGGAGAGAAAGACGGAGAGGAAAAGAGAAGTGAGACAAGGATTTCTTTCATTTCTGAGCTCAATACAAAAAAAATCTACCTATTATTTTAAAATAAATCTATTAGAACATCTATTACAATGATTATCCATTATAATGATAATTCTGATTAGGTTTTTCCCCTATTTTCACCCAATTTGGTCACCACCCAATTCCCATCCACCCACTATCACACAACAGCTACCAACCAGGGAGGATGAAGCCTAGTACATGCTTCCTCTGAGACATGTGAAGCCAGTTCAGGAAAAAATGAATGAATGAATGAATGAATGAATGAATGAATGAATGAAAAAAACGCCTTCCCAGAAGGGATATTGTTGATATTAAAAAAATGAATAGATCTGAATGTCTACTCTTGGTTTGAGCCCTGGGTTTCGCCTGTGAAGCCTGCATTTGTAGTTATAAAGGATAAACCAACATGAAGACCAGAGAGCTGTCTATGGGAGAAAAGCAAGCCATTTTGAAAGTGATGGAAAATCGATCAGAGCCATTGCACAAGCATTGGGTATAGCCAATATACCAGTTTGGAATGTCCAGAAAAAGAAAGAAACCACTGGTGTACAAACAAGGAGACACTGAAGAAGTCAGCCAAGGAAATCAACTGCAGTTGATGACAGACACACTGTGAGAACTGTGAAGAAAACCCAAAAACAACAGTCAGTGATATCACCAACAACCTCCACAGGGCAGGGGTGAAGGCATCACAATCCACTGTTCGAAGAAGACTTGTACCACATTCACATTCCTACTGAAAAACATATATTTTCCACTACTATGCTGTAATGGTGTCGTGTGGGAATGGGTGCAAAATGGTTGAAAAAAGTTGAAACGTTAATCTATCAAAGAGAACTGCCCCCCAAAAACAAACAACAACTGAAAGAAGCTGTAGTATAAGCCAGGTAAAGCATCACAAAAGAAGAATGTAACAGTTTGGTGATGTCAGTGGGTCAGTGGCTTCATGCAGTTATTGCAAGCAAGGGATATGTAACCAAATATTAAGTGGTATTTACTTTAAGACTATCTGTTCCAATACTTTTTCTCACCTAAAAAATTGGGTGGTCTGCCACCAAACATGCCATGTTCCAAGTTGATTAACATCTAGCTGTTAATATCAGGAAATGAAAGCTGAAATTCTGATATATTGTCTCATATTAATCCTTCGATCTTGTCTTCAGTTTATTGCAAAAACAAAAGAATTGCCCTTGCTTTCCAATACTTTTGGAGGGGACTGTATATGGGGAAAAAGTTCCATCTCCAAACTTAGTTTAACAAGGTTCTATCTGCTAGTCAATCATCATCAAGGACGAGTACGCAGCATAGGCAGCCGTGGCCAATCAATTTTTATGTTTTTTTAATGCTCTGACAGAAGAGAGCTCAAAGCCTCAGTTATGGACAGCTGGAAAAGAAATAGTATTTTAGCTGTAGATACTCTGTGTATGCTCAATGAGACTAATAAAACAAATACAATAATCAAGCTGGTCTTAGTCAATCGTATTCCCTGGTCTTAAAAAGTCCTCAGTGTATCGAAAAGTTAATATTGTACCTAATGTCAGAACATTTTTACATTCAATATTAGTGGCATTCATTTTCTACAAGCAAAATCCTTGAAAATACAACCTTCCAGTGTAACTCGGACTCAAAGTCAGCAACGTGTGTGTGTGGTTGCATGGAAACATGCACTGTATTTTAATATAACTAATATGATTAGATGACAGATGTTGTTCAAAGGTAAAATGGATTTGACGGTATACATTAAAAACAGAATTTAGTGAAAGCACATATCATTATTAAGTAGTCTAGACCTAAAATGCCTTTCTCTGCTGGGTTATACCATTTGTTAATTATTAATTGAGATTGAGTGATTGCTTAATGAAAATCCAGAGCATTAAGAGCACTGTGGAAAAAAGTTGAAAAGGGAATAGGGTCTCCTAGCATTGTGAACGACTCCTCTCACCCCTCTCGTGGACTCTTTTTGCTATTTTATCTTATTTGTTGCTCTATTTTACCTTATTTACTGTTTTTTTTAATAGCATCGAGTACTGAAGTTGCAAACTTAATTTCACTGTACGTACGCAAGGATAACTGTACTTATGCAATGACAGTAAAGATATTCCATTCCATTCACCCTCCTGACAGGTACTGGAAGCATCCGTGTCACCACCACCAGACTCCCAAAGAGCTTTATTCCTGAGGCAGTCAAATTACTCAACACACTGCTGCCTCCCAACTCTCACATGGACCAATCAAACCTGTCGCAACAACCCACCATCCTTCAGTCATCACTGCACACTGGCATGTCATAATGCTGCGATGGGACAAGTTGTACTTGCTGCTACTTTTTACTTGATATTGCAGCTACACTTCTCTTCACAGTCGGTTTACAGACAACTGTTAGCACCGAGTTCTCCCATCAAATACTGTTCTGTTGTCCTGTCTGTGTATTTATTGTATATCTTTCCACTATCATCACACTGTGTTGCTCCAACAACAAACAACAGTGTACATTTTGGAATTTTATGACAGTCCAAAGGAATGACCATAAGACCCACTTGACCGGGCTTCTGAGTGGCGCAACAGAAAAGCATTCACCCTATCGTCCAGTAGATCGCTAGTCCATATCCTGATGAAGCTACAGCCATCTGTAACCACGGGTTCAAGCAAGCAGAACTGGCCAGGCTCTCAGGTTGGGGGGGAAAATGGCATATTCGCTCTCCCCTGTCAATCACAGTGACAATTGCTAATCACAAGCGTCCGTAAAGCGTCTCATGTATGTGAAAGAGAGCGGATAGCACTTTCTTTCGAGTGTATTACGCTGTCCTGTGATGTTGCATGAGCAGCAATTCAAAAAAATATGGTTGGCTGGCTTCACGTGTCCCGGAGGAAGCATGTGATAGCCCTCCTCTTCACATTTGTGCCTGTGTAGGTATGATAAGTTAAGGAGGAAAAACTGTAGGAGGACACAAAAACGGTGTCCTTCAACTCTAATGTGGCTGATAAAACTGAAAAGGCTTGACCTGCAGGTATGGCAGCTGTCTGAACTGGGGGAAAGCAAACAAACAAACAAACGTTTTTCCCCATGTGGGAGCATCCCAGGAGAGCTAAACCCAGCACTGTGTTATTCCTACTGTAGCACATGTGTGATGTGTACAGAACAGTGTATGTGTCTCTCACTCTCATTTTTGACAGATTCAAAAATACTGACTAAATCGTCTACAGCTGATAAATCAACACCGAACAGCCACTGCTATCTCTACATTTGTGAAAATCTGACCTAATTATAAACACACTAACTTACAGTACAGTCCAAAAATCCAAGATTGTTTCCAAGACCAAGAACAATATTATTTCATCGGAATTACAAGTACTCTTTTGACAGTTAAATGTGAAGCTAAAATATCAGACACCACACACCATTTGCTTCACTTTGAAAACTGTTATGGCTCCATGGCTTAATGCGTGCTCATGACGCACACTGAAAACTGTTATTGTGTCTTAATAATTCACAGCAGTCATGTCACATCAAGCACTGTGTATAATGCCACGTCATGTGTCGAGTCAAAACCTCATTCAATTTCATTTTAAAAAGCATTTCAATCCACATTGGCTACATCAGAAGCACATCAAATTCGAGCCTGTGCTGCTCGTTTTCCACTTTTCATTCAGAAGCTCCATAGACATCCATTGGGATCTTAAAACCGCACTTTCTATGTACTGTGCACTTTATTTAAAATTGCAATCTATGGCCTTAATGGTACTCATTTTACATCAACATGGAGATACAAAATAAACACAAATATACTAGTTCTTTTTAAAACCCAAAAAAATGTAAATTCACCTACTAATAACTGATAATCAAATAATGGACTTGCCAAAGAGATTAATATCAAAGTGCAAAAGTAGAAATGTTGTGGATTGACTGAGGTCAAAAATATTCTATCCATCAGGCCTTTATGGTAGACTGGCTAGACAGACAACCCTCATGGGTAAAAGGCATATGACAGGATTCTAAAAGCATGAAGAAAAATATTCTCTGGTCTGATGAGAAAAAAGAGCTCTCTGGGCTGAAGTAAGTCCAAGCACTACATTTGGCAAAAAACAGGTACTGCTCATTACCTGGTTATACTATTCCTGCAGTGAAGCATGGTGGTGGAAGCATCATGTTATAGGGGTGCATCGTAGTAGCAGGGACAGGGAGACTGGTCAGAATTGAGGGAAGGAGAAATGCAGGCAAATACAGAGAGGTCCTTAAAGAAAACGTGCTCCAGAGTGCACACAACGTCAGACTGGGGTGATGATTCACCTTTCCGCTCTACAGCAACCCAAAGCACACAGCCAAGACAACGCTGGTGTGGTTTCAGGACAAGTCTCTGAATGTCCTCGAGTGGCCCAGCCAAAGCCCAGGCTTAAACCCCATAGAACATCTGTGAAGAGACCTGAAGATGGCAGTTCACAGATGTTCCCCATCCAATTCGATTGAGAGGATCTTCCAGGAAAAATGGGAGAAACTGCCTAAATCTAGGTGTGCAAAGCTTGCAGAGACTTAGCTAAGAAGACTCGAAACTGCAGTTGCTGCCAAAGTACTGAATAAAGGACCTGAATACTTACTATTTAAGTGAGAGATTTTAGTTTTTGATTTTTAATAAATACGCAAAAAAAACTTGTTTTTGCTTGTTTTATTAAGGGTTATTCTGTGTAGATTGATTCAAGCCATTCTAAGTTTAATCTAGAACACTTAATGCATAAAAATGAAGGGGTCTGAACACTTTCCAAACCCACTGTACATGTGTATGAGTTGTTTTTAGTCTCCTGAGGATTTAAGGTGTGTTGGCTGACTGCTAATTATGGTTATGTTATAATCACGACAGCATGCTAATCAAGCTATGGAGGTGAACCAGTAGCAGACAGGAAACAGCCTGCAGAAGAGGGCCATGCTAGAATCTCATACACACAGGAATACACAGAAGAGAACCAGGAAACGAGGACCTGATGGACTAAGTTGTTTGCACCTGTTTTCAGGCATAATCAGGCCAAATTGTGCACAAGCAACTAAGCAAAGATTACCCAAAAAGTGGGGAAAAGAGTAGCAAGAGATTCTGGCATTGAACAGCCCCAAGTCGGCAAACCATTCCACCCTCTTCGAAATGAATAAACTACAACCATTTTTTTTCGTCAACCAAGAAATGGTTGGGAAAGGGAACAGTGAGCGGAAACAGTGTGTATACAGCCAAACATACACCAAATAACCATGTTTACTGCTAAGAAACTGCTACTTTAGAGTGATACCCACCCCTGAGGGCGGGACATATACATGCTAGAGAGCAGTTAATCGGACAATTTCAAGACTAGTACAGGAATGTGTCATTTAAAAAAAACAAACAAAAAAAACTTTCCTCTAAAACTGTTTTATTTTTGTATTTTTTTCTAGATATTTTATTGCACTATTTTCCATAAGACTAAGGGACAGGTACAATAAGCCCTGAAACACCAAATTTAATTTCAGGGCACTTTAAAGATAGAGGGTCTATGCATTTTACTAATCAATATGAAAGCTTCCCTTTTGCTTGGGTGTGTTTTTTGTTTTAATACTTAAATATAGCAATGATATAGACATCCTGCAGTGTTTTTTTAATCACACATTGAAATTATAAAGTACCAGTCAAAAGTTTGGACACACCTTCTAATTCAATGGTTTTTCTTTATTTT
>JAOTRR010000043.1:7432973-7443280 GCA_028570945.1 Gogo arcuatus | reverse complement strand
GCGACGGTGGCAAGGAAAAACTCCCTCAGACGACATGAGGAAGAAACCTTGAGACAATGTTCACCTGACAATGGCAGAAGAATGTGTTACTAGAGTTAGCAAAATTGCAAGAGCCTTTTTTTCTCTGACTACACCTGCAAATTCATTTTCTGAATGATATTTAGTCACAGCTACAGGCAAAATGCTTAATAGCGAGAAGGGGTGATTTCAAAAGAGCTGGAAACAGGTATATATAGTATATTTGTTTGCCATAGCAACAAGTGTATCTAGAGCCATAGCAAATGTATGTGTCTTGTAGGTCAAGAGACTGTTGATGTAATTAAGGAATTTAATATCATGAGACATTAGGAAACAAATCATGGGCAATACAATAATATTCAGAGGTTGATAGAGCAGAGAAACTGAAGCAGCTGGAAGATATCCTCGCAGAAGCAACTTTTTATCAGAGCACATGGGGTAAAGAACATTATGAGAGCTAATAAGTAGTGATGCTTCCAACCAGTAAGCATGGAAAACCTTTCGCAAATTCTTGAAAGACTCCCTAAATAAAGTAGATATGCAACCAAGTATTAAAAATGACAATTAATAATTGTTCATTTTTCCAATTATTTTTAGTTGAATGAGGGAAGCACATATACAATTTGCTGTAATTCCTACACTGTTTACCCAGTTTGGACGTGAATACCCTCAAATTAAAGCTTTTTCTAACTACAAGTTAAGCTACAAGTATTTTGATACAATCTAATATGGCCCTGTTTGAAAAAAAAATTTGGAGATCCCTGGTGGAGATGGATGATAAACTGGATTCAGGGATCTGCACATGACAGCAGATGAATTTGATCTCCTGTCCAACTCTCACTGGCTGTTGTTTATCACTGTTCTTGCTACTAATCATAGAAATACTCATACAACAAGATTCATCATCAAGAATATCAAACATGCTTGAAAAGATCAGAACATCTGAAGCAGTTCAACAGGGAAATCGGGACTGAAGTCATGTAATAAACATTAGAGAAGAGGTGCAAAACCTCCGTCTGAGAGAGAGGACTATTAACAGGATGGATTAGTAGATGGCTCTGGAAGGCTTCCATCCAAAGTTCCACCCACTCTGGTTTTTATCACTCTGAGACACATTGTGCCCAGCCAGACAGGAAGATCTCTTCACTGAAAGTTGATAAAAAAAATTGTGTGTTCCAGCAACAACAATGCACTTGAACCTTGGAGGGTCTAAAGACCTTTCTATGTGAAACATTTGGGGCATCAAATCCCTGCCTCGGTGTTTTAAAAAAAAAAAAAAAAAAAAAAAAAAAAAAAAAAAAAAGGGGAGAATATCAAAGAAACACAAAAGACATCATTATAAAAATCTTGTAGGAAAACATTTTGGCTGAGATTCTCAAAAGAAAAAAAATACAAACTATACCACTTCAAATATAGTGTGATCTTCAGCTCCTAGCCTCAGGGAAATATTTTAATCAATGAGAACGCTTGTACTCTACTAAACCTTAAGATAAAGAGTGATAACACAAAGAATGGGTTGGACCTACTGCAGCTCTGTCCATTCAACTGTCTGTAGACTGTTAATAGCAGATAACGATTCTTTGGTTTTTCCTCACCTCTTGGCAATAGTATGGTAGATTTTGCAGTAACAGAAATACAGGATTTCTTTGTTTACTATCACAGTTAAGCCACTAATCCCGCTGAACATTAGAATTTACCTACACCCAGTCACAATAATGAGGGCATTAATTTTGTAATAAGAAATATATGAACATCTTCATTTGCACAGACCAAATGCAGAATATCAAAAAAAAAAAAAAAAAAACTGGGGAGTTGGGGAGCTGTCTAATAGGGATTTTAAAAAAAAATCTTATTTTCATTACGGTAACACTTTACAACATATAAACTTGAACTCAGAAATAAAGTACAAAACTAGAAGGGCACTCCGAGAGTACAGACTTCCGCCAAGGACAATATTCGACTCATCTATGATATGCAAAGCTACAACTGCAACCGCTTTACATGTCTAGATTATTTCCAAAACGATTAGAATTATGTGCCTACATGTGTATCCCAGACTATTACGGGTATCCACAAATATGGATTGTGATATGGAGTCATCATATTTCTACACTGGCTATGTTTTTTCACTATTGAACTTTACTGCTATCGACTGGATTTTAAGATGTATGGCATTGTTGAGCACAGACTTCCGCCAAGGCCAAATGCCATATCTCGCAACATTAGCGAAAGTGAAACTAAATTTGTGGATCCGCCCTGTGCCTCGGATCCACTGCAAAATTTAATGGATTCTCCCATGGTCCATGCTACACCCTTCCACCAAGTTTCTTGGAAAAGGGGTTGGTAGGTTTTGTGCAGTCCTGCTTAAAGGCAGACAAACAGACAGAAAGACAATCAAACAGCACTGAAAACATAACCTCCTTGGAGGAGATAATAAACGTGCACAACTGACTCTAATTGAGAATTCAGAGTTGCTTATCGACATACAAAATGGCAGCATATAGGTAAACCATTTTCATTCATTGAATAACTTATTAATGTGTCTAAAAAATAAAAGTGAACCAGTCAGCTGTGTAAACAGTAATCTAGGGATGGTTCTTTATAGCATAACTAATCTGACACTTATGAACATATATATTAAGCACAAGTATTGGGAAGTTATCATATTAGAATAATATTAATTTTAAAAATGTCTTTTGCTTTTCTGCTAGGTGATGGTCAAGATGCCCTAGGAGCTCTATATATAAAAAAATTGCAACCTCAAAGCTGTGAGCTGTACGCAGATGATTTCAATAATCTTAATGGGCTGCCTAAAAAAAATCTATTTCTACATTCACTCTGCACAAGTGTGTATATGGATAAGTTCTCTGTCCTGTCTGGCCTTATCTTTGAAGCTTAATTTGCCGATGCTGAATAGGCCCTAGTGTCGTATAATAGCCAGATTGTATTAAAACCACTTCTGCACCTCTGAACATATTCTCATCATGAATTAATCATCTGTTATAGATTTTAAAAAGCTTCTGATTGAATTTGGCACCAAGGTCTAATTTTAGGTCACAAACCAATGCCACTGCCAATGCACATGAACAACAAATCTAGTGTAAAAGTTGGCAACAAAAGAATCAATTGCTTTTCTCAGAACGCACACCAAAGTCCATTCTACACTGAAAAGACAAATAAGGCCTGCAGAATGAGGCCAAGGAAAAAAAAAAGAAAAAAAAAAAGGCAACACTATATACCCAGCTAGGCCTGATATTCAATTCACCAACACAGCAACACTGCCCTGCATCTGCATCAGTCTGACAAAACAGCAATTACACTAATTATATGCCTTTGCCTGATAGCTATCATTATATACTTAATTACATCAAGTAAATTAACTTATTAAATATATTAAACAAAGGTTTTGAAATGAAAAGATCACCTACTGTAACACACAAACACAAGCCCAGAGTAAAACGATGCAATATCTGACTCTAACATGACAGTGCACTGTGCATGACTACCTCAATACAGTTATTAATTTAAACCATACACTGTGTTAATGATATACAGACTCATCCTTTCCGCATAACAATCACATAACATTTTACTTTAACCACAAGCACAACCCCCCCCCCACACACACACAAAAAGATAGAAAATACAGATTTACGGTTTTCCTTCGCTGCCAAATGTAATAAAATATAAATGTACAAAACAAATCTAAATAAAATAAATCTAATATGAATCTAGTATATTATAGTCCTAGTTGCAATTGTCATATTAATCACAATAAAAATGTGGTTTAATTTAACAATGTGGCTTCCACCCGCATTATTTAGAATAATGAAAGTGGAAGAATAGCACTTGATACAGAACTTGCTGTTATTTTACATTTATTTTATTTATTTGTATATCATGTTCTGACAGTTATACATGTGCACAATTTAGTGAAGGCACACGATATTAAGTCAAGCTCATGAAATCGCACTGCATGTGCAGGATGTAGGTTATTTTATCAGACTTTTAATTCACAATTTATGATTGGTCCAAGTAAGAAAATAATGCTGTAGCTCAATATGGTCATTCAACTTGAAATATAATGAGAGAAAGTGAAACATAGTGAGAGAAAGAGTGATAGGAGAGAAAGAATGAGACTACAAAAGAGAGAAGGCAAGCGAGAATGAAAGCAAGTTAGAGTGAGACTGACAGATAAGCAGGAGAGGGGGAAAAAGGAATAAAGAGTCAGTGAGAAACACAGAAAGAAAGAGGGAGGGAAGGAGACTGAGTAAAAGAAAGAATAACAAACAGCAGGGAGATGATGTGCTTGACAATATGTTTTCTTAATATGTATTATTTTCAACATATGTCACCAGAAATAATATTCTTTGTTCTTAGCCATGAGGGCTTTCATTGTGTTCTCCCAAACTTTTAATGGTTTAATGCAAAACCCATAGCATTAAGCATATTAAGCATCAGTCCATCAGTTAAAGGTACAGAGCTGAATAACTGGCTGTGTGTAATGTCACTGATGAGACAGAGAGAATAGATGATGTTTATTTCTAATTAATGTCATAACGACTTAATTGATTCAATCTCCCGCATCATTATGAGGGTGAAATCGTAGCTTCGCTCATTAAGAGAATGGTAATTAATGAGACAAAGGCTTGCTGATATGCCACTGCTTCACATATGAGCACTAACTCTAGGATTAAGCTTGTCATGCTAATGCTTGTTCACTGAGTATATATCGTGGCAGAAAACCAATGAAGCTTTTTCATCTTTATCTGTGCTACTATAGGCTTAGAGGAAAAAATGGTCATTTTGACTAAATCTGAGGGTAATTACACAGAAGAGTTTGATGTATTTTTAAGTTTTAGTTCTAATTTGGAGTTTCTATGAAAATGCTATCAAGTGGGGCTTCCAAGTGGCGCAACAGAAAAATTGTAAAAAGAACATGAGTTCGAACCCCAACAATGCCACAGCCATGCATGACCGGGAGACAAGAGAGCAAAACTGGCTGTGCTTTCTTGGTGAAAGGGATGGAATAATCTCCCTCTTGCCTGTCACTCACAGTTACGCTGTGAGATGCGGTTGCCTGGCTTAAAGTGTCTCACTGGCTGGTAGCTGTTGGATAATAGGGAAGAGCTGGTGGGTGGCCAAGACCAAATTAGGGAGAAAATGGGGGGATAGGTTGAGACACCAAGTGTAATTCGTGGTATCAAAATTTAAGAACCAATGTACATTAAAACCAATACTGAAGACTAACATTTAAAGCTGACTAAATTAACAAAGACAACAGTAATAAAAGTGTCTAGCAGTATAATATTGTGGAAGCGGAAGCGTGGTCGAGTACCATTTTGTGAATGGGGGGTGAAACCGGGAAAGCTGAGTGGTAAGGAGCTTCATCTGTGAGGGATTTGCGTTAATGAGTGTTCTGTTTTGCAGTGAGTGGCAGAAAGGATAAAGAGGAGAGAGATGAAAGCCGCACACAAGAGAGAGAGCTGAGTAACATGGATCTGTGTGTGTGTGTTCGCTGAAAAGTGAAAGTAGCAATAAATAAAGCCCACTTTTGTCACAGGCCTGCCCCCACATCTCCTAATTTTTCCCCTCGAGCCCCACAACTGCTAGACTGGTGCCAAAACCCAGGAGACTTAGGAAGATTCACCAGCATGGAGTCCTCGCTCTTCGCTGAGATCACCCAGACCCTCACCAGCATTCACCAAACTCAGCATCAAGCCTTTGTCCTGCTGCACACAGAGCAGGAGCAGCAATTTCAAGTGCTTCTCCAGGCCCAACCTACTGGAGTACCCGGACCTTATGCAGGCTATTCTGCAATGAGTTGGCTGCACCTCAGGACAACAGTCACCAGACCTGTACGCCAGGCTGTAACCAGACTTCAGTTCACCAATGCCTGGTTCAAGTGGAGGCATTGGATACAGCAAGCTGGGTGAAGGTGAGGTGTATGCATGGGGATTTACATGATTATCCCTGGGCCAAAAACATACAAGATGCAGCAGTTAGTCCCCACCTCACACATCCACTGATCTTGGGGACAAACTGGCTGGCATTCCATAGTTTGTTGAGGGGAATGTGTGTGGACGGGTCCAGCATTAGTATAGAACAGGGCCAGAGGTGCGCAGCACTGGCTGGGGAGGCACTGCCAGGGCTGTCGATGTCAGCTCCACGCCAGGAGGACAAAGAGGATGGGGAGGACTCTGCCTCCTGGCCCTATGGGGGTATCCCTCTCAGGGATTTTCTGTTGGAGGAGACACGAGGCGAAACCCTCTAGCATGCCTTCAACCAAGAGAAGGTAGCCGATAGTCAGTGCCTTCAGCTGAATATTGCACTCTCCTTCCCCTATTTTGTGATTGTTAAAGATTTATAAAGGTTATATTGAGTGATGCAGAACATTCAAACAAAAGAGGAAATGACCCACTTGTTGGTCCCAAAGAGGCAGGTGCGACATGTCATAAATGTCAGCTGGTGAATCTCCCAGCCACCCCAAATGTGTCATTGGGCCTTCTTCCATTAATTGATGTCCCCTTCAAAAGAATTGGCATGAACCTTCTCCGGCCATTAGACCAGACAGCATGAGGGCATCGCTCTGTGTTAGTTTTAGTGGACTACGCAACGTAATACCCAAAAGCTGTGCCACTGCGCAATATCTCCGCAAGCAGTGTGGCAGAGGCACTCTTCCGCGTTATCTCCCGAGTCATGCTTAAAAACATGATTCATAAGTTCGTTCACAAGGATGCTCGGAATTGGGATAAGTGGCTCAAACCCCTATTATTTGCAGTATGAGAGGTCCCACAAGCTTCCATGGGGTTTTCCCCTATTTGAACTATTGTATGGGTGCAGGCCCCATAGTATCTTAGACGTCATTACAGAAAATTGGGAGAAGGGACCTTCTAACAGTAAACGTGAAATTCAGTACGTTCTTGACTTGAGAGCAAAACCCTGCACACTAAGGCAATTAATACAGGAGAGTTTGCTACAAGTGCAATAAAAGCAATCCTGGCTGTACAGTAGGGGAAATAGGCTACAGGAGTTTTCACCGGGAGATAAAGTACTCGTTTTACTACCCACATTGAACTCTAAATAACTTGTGAAGTGGCAAGGAACCTTTGAGGTCACACGGCAATTGGAAGAAGTTGACTGTGAGGTCAGACAAATCGATAGAGGCAATGAGCTTCAAAAACACCACCTTAATCTCCTTAAACCGTGGAGACCACTTCCCACCGTCCCAGAGGACACAGGTTGCCAAGCTGCAAGAGGAATTTTCTGATGTATTTTCGCCTCTGCACGGTCGCACAAACCGCAGAGAGCATCATAATAAAACTCCTCCAGTTGAAGTTATATGCAGCCACCCATACCATTACCTGAACACAAGAAAAACGGGGTTCAGGATGAACTCAAGTCTATGAACATGGGAGTAATTGAAAAGTCTGACAGTGATTGAAACAGCCCGGTGGTTTTGGTGCCCAAGACAGACGGGTCGGGCCATTTTTATGAGCACTTTAGTCAGCATGATGTCTCAATTTGATGTGTATCCAGTGCCTCAAAGTAACAAACTGCTCAATCAGTTAGGCATGGCTCGCTTTTATTCAACACTGGATTTAAAAAAGGCATATTGGCAGATTCCCTTTGACTCCCCCTATCCTGTGAGAAAATTGGCTTTTCCTCTCCGTTTGGTTTACAGCAATTCATCATGCTTCTGTTTGGGTTGTTCAGCACCCCAGATATGTTCCAATGACTCATGGACAGAATTCTTTGTCCACACAATACACATCCTGCTGCCTGTCTAGCTGACATTATTATTTATAGTAATGATTGGCAGTGGCACATTCAGTATCTGAGGGCTGTCCTGAGATTGTTGAGACGGGTGGGACTCTCAGCAAACCCAAAGAAGTTTACGATTGGACAGGTGGAAGTATGGTATCTGTGCTTCCACTTGGACCAGGGGCAGGTTCACCCCCAAATTGATAAGACGGCAGCGATTGCAGCCTGCCTGAGAGCCAAGACCAAACAGGAGGTGAGATAGGAGGTGTGTATCAGCCGCAACCTCTCGGTGCGAGAGACAAAGTACAGCACCATTGAGAAAGAGTGTCTGGCCATCAAGTGGGTGTTCCTCAGCCATTTAAGTTTAAGGTTGTCTACAGGCTTGGGGTGCAGACGGTTGTGGCAGATTTTCTCTCTTGGCGGGTGGGGGAAAGGGGTTTGTTGGCGGTAGGACAGACGGCTCGAGTGCTTGTTTGTGTACGGAGAGCGAAGGCAGGAAAGATGAGTGGTAAGGCGCTTCACCTGTGAGGGATTTTTGTTAATGACTGTTCTGTGTTGCAGTGAACAGTGAACAGTGGGAAGGATAAAGAGGAGAGAGACAAAAGCGGCAAGAGAGAAAGAGCTGAGCAACACTGTGTCGTGTGTGTTGAATGTGCTAAAATCACTGAAAAGTGAATGATGCAAGCAATAAAGTGCACCTTTACATTGTCACAAGCCTGTCCCTGATCTCTTCATTCTCCTCAAACCCCACAACCGCTACAAATGTATTTCTTTGTGTGATATTTTTAATAATATTACAGAAGAAAGATATTTTTACAATTTATGTTTATTCATTTGGCAGGCAGGTCTTGCTTCACTTGTAACCTGACATACATGGAATTACTTTCATATTTTTAATAATTGAAACAAACACTTGGGATGATTTGAATCATCCAAAATTTCTTTCTTTTTCAAATGTATGTGACAAGTTTATGAGAATATCATTCAGCATGGAAGCACTGAGAGCTGGTTTGTGTGTGTGTGTGTGTGTGTGTGTGTGTGTCTGAAGTTAAGGGGATTAAGAGGGTGGAACAACAGAGATTGAGTTTACCTTGGTTTACCTTCATTATATCCCAAAGCATCATTGTAATATCAAACATATACAAGTGAGGAGAAAAAATAAACACAAACAAAGCCAACAAACATCAGTATCATTTCTAGAGATTATTTCTTTTAGAGATAAGGTGTCCTGATGTACTGCCAGTTCATTAGGTACACCAACAGTGCCCTCCAGAATTATTGGCACCCTTCCTAAACATGTATAAAATATACAATATACACCATTTTCTGAGAGAGATCTTATTTGCATTCAAAAAGACAAATAAGTGACAAATCAATTTTAAAAAAATCTTCAGAAGGTATCAGGCTACCATACTGTTCATGCTAACAATCTATTTTGGGAGGAATTCATGATACCAACACTCTTACCAAGTTCCAGGATGTTTCACCCCAAAACCTGGTTCTCTCTGCCAGGAGGTTACGACTTGGCTATAGATGGCGCTTCCAACAGTACAAACACTCAAACGTAGAGCCAATAAATTAGGAGGGCAATGCATGTAGTATAATTCTTCACCCCATCACAAGTCTGTCCTGCTGACAGCAAACAGCTTGGCTCCGTGGACTCATGTTTGCATCAAATTATGGATCTTCTGCTCAACAGAAAAGCATTCGCCATTGTGAAGAGAACGCAAGTTCTGACCCAGACAATGCCACAGTCAGGAGCCAAGACCAGAATTTATCAGACCAGGCAACTTTCTTTACCTTATGCTAACTTCCACTCAGTTTTGGCAATGAACTTTCTTTTTCTTTACTGACAGCATCTGCACCCAACGCAGTGTTTGGCTGCTGTTACCCATCTTAGATATCAGATGTCTGATAAATGGTTTATTTTTGACATTCTGCAAACCAGTGTTGCATGTGATCATTATTGTTGTCATTCTTCTTTGACCCCTGGGATAACTCATAGGTTTTTATTTTTGCTTTTTGTACCATTGCTTTTTTTTTTACTTCTTCAAACATTTGTGAGTTAAAAGTCAGAACATTTGGGAGCACTGGCAAAACCTAGACTGAATATAATGGCACATCAAAGTTCACTTGTTCTTGCCAAAGGCTCATTTGGGCTGTCAATTTTTTTTTTATCAAGACCTAACAGGAAACATACATTTATTTTTATATGTAAATAATGTTAACATCACGACGACAAAAAAGGCACTCCTCACCTGACTTCACATGAATGCACGCTGAGCTCTTTGTGCAGCAGGCCACTCGTCAGGTTATACACCAGCACCGAGCCATTACTCGAACCTGAAGAATACACAGTCACACTGGTTCAATCAAGTCATCATATAAATGTCATCCTGAGTCCTGACCTTTTGAGCTACTCTGAGTGGCTATTAAATATCAACCATCAACATGCAAAAAATACTCTTTAGTCATTTCACACACACACACACACACACACACACACACACACACACACACACACA
>JAOTRR010000043.1:7253832-7265403 GCA_028570945.1 Gogo arcuatus | reverse complement strand
GAAGCTACTCACTGCATCAGTTAGGGTTAAAAGAATTGTTGCCACCTGAAACATTAATCACTGCAGTAATTATCCAATCAAAGGCTCCTAAGTATTTATTTATTTAAATCCAAGTGGCAACTTTTTTTGGCCTGGCAATGTACTTCGTTCAGCTGGAGAATTCCAAAGTCTGTGTGACCACCATACTCCACTTTTTATGGAGGTAAATCTACCATGTATTGGATCACTTCAAATTCCAGTAATTTGTAAAGCTTGCATAGTGTATGACCTTGTGTACTTTCAAATGCTTAGGATCTTTCAGGATCAGGAGGAATGGGGAGGACATGTCTTCCTAAAACTCTGTTCCACTTGATTTCCCCAACCTTCCTTTGTATCAGCACTGCACAATATACCCCAAAGCAAATCAGTAATCAATATAAATTTATGCGACTGGGCAAGCAGGTGAGAAATTAGTCATGTGGATAAATGAACAGAAAGTTGCAGATGCGTCTTGGTTGGCTTCACTGGTGCATGATCAGAAGGAAGATAATTATGAGAAGCTGTACAAGAGAGGAGGGAAGCTGACATGCAGGGGTGGGGGAAACCATAGCCCCCCTTGAAATGTGAACAACACAACCCCCCCCAACCAATACACACTTCCACTTACCACTTTCAATGAAAACCCAGTTCACACAAGCCAGGTTGGAAAAGTCAGGTTGATTGATTTGGCAGGTTCGTGTGCAATGTGCAAAGATAATACATTATAGGAAAATGTAACACCCAGTCTTAAATCAGCTGACAAATGAATAACCTGGGCCAATCTGGCCAGATTGCTGAGTGAGAAAGGTGAGGACGAACCACCACCCTCATTTTGTTTTATTGGCTTTTATATTCTATTTCAAAATCATGTTTATATTTCTACATAGTGATCTCAGTGGTCAGTGGATTACACAGGTTTTAACAAAACTGATTTAACAACAGAATCAGACATGGCAGGCAGTGTGATGTTTTTGAATGATGCATTTGCATTAGGGTCAGATAACTATTGATACTCTGCCCTGCTCTAAGTATCAACATTGTGGCAGTTGTTTGGATGGTAAGTTGCAAGTGGTCACTGGATTACTTTTGCTTCCATTTACAGCCTTTATTACGTTTTTATGAGACCAAGGTGTGATCCACCCACTGCTCTTTCAGTAATCAATATAAATTTGTGACTGGATTACAAGTGCCTGGGCAAGCAGGTGAGAAATTAGTCAATGCGGATAAATGAACAGCAAGTTGCAGATGCATCTTGGTTGGCTTCACTGGTGCATGACCAGAAGAAAGATAATTATGAGAAGCTGTAGGAAGGAAGCTGACATCCAGGGGTGGTTCTAGAGAGGGATGTGGAAGCCACAGTCCCCCTTCAAATGTGAGTGGGGGAAAAAAAAAAAAAATTAGTAATGCGAAAACATTAGTGTCTCCAGAGAGGGTTGGTGATCCTATTCTCAACCCATTACCACATCCCTTAACAATGAAATGCCAGCATGGTGTGTCAATTATGACTCTGGCAGTTCCTCAACCTCAGCTACATCACTCCAGTTCATAATCGCTCTCAACTAGAGCAGGATTGTTGTTTTTTTGTTCACACAGTTAGTATTTTTGTTTGTACTTGCTTGTGATATTTACTAACAAATTAAAGTTGGGTCTATTTCCTAAAATATATACAAACAAGTAGCCTAATTTAAATCATGATCAGGCAGTTACCAAGGATGAATGAATGAATACTGAAATGTTCACTTTAATGAACATAGTCTTTGTTTATCTTGCAAGGTTCATATCTGAACGCTGGGCAATATGGCCAAAAATGTTATCACGATAAAAATTTTCATATCGGACCATATCGATAATCACGATAAATGTCAAATCATCATTTCTCTCAAGTTTAAAGATTGATTTTTGCTCCTGAGTGAAAATTGAAGAAAGCAGATGGTTAATTGTGGTTTTAAACTATTCTTTATATTCAGAACATGACAAACACTTGCCAAGCAGTGGAACATTTCACATATCTGAGGTAGAACATTCAAAACAATTATAATAAAATCTTTTTTCAACATCAAAATATGCATGAGTAAAATTAAGTAAAATCCTTTTTAGTCCTTTTTCCTTAACAAAATAAATATCGCAGTGTGATACAGCACACATGTAAGATGGCTCACACTGCAAAGTTTAAAAAAAGCATTTTAAAAGATATCAATAAATAAAACAAATAGACAAAGAAAACCACTCACATACCCGGACATTATAAACTATTTCGTTTTTTGAACTGAGTGCATACATTGAGTTTAAAAGTTACAAATCCCTAGAACCTCATGAACATTTTTGCAGTGGCTGGGTGCAAGATCTGCCAATTTACAAGTAGGTGTTGTGCTGTAATCAGCACCCCTGCTGTGAGAAGCACCCCCGTCGCGCAGTCATACTTGCAAAGGTAAGGTAGCACTCCTCTTTTTAGCCCAATTATTGTTTAAACCAAACAAAATTTTTTTAAAACTTTCAAAAACATTCAGCTATGTGATTATTTTATTGAGTCATAGGCAGTGTGTTTGATCAGTCACATTATTAATAAAAAAGGTTACATATATGTGGTCTTGTGCACAACTGATATGCAAGTTCAGATCGTATTTTTTTTCTCACGTAGGAAAGGCGAAAAAACATTCCATTGTCCAGTTTTCTCCCTGAACGATGGTGTGACCTATGGCAGTTCTTGATGCAGCAGCACTGACCTACCACAGCAATGTTTTTCAGAATCACCAACAGAAAGGCAGTGGAACCATCTCAACATGGTGCGTAAACAAAATGATGTTACACAAAATTTAACATGACATGACATCTTCACATTCCCTAAGCATGAAAGTTAATTATATCAAACTGTGGCAGTGAGGGTGTGGTCGAGCATCAGCTGTGAACGGCAAGGAGTCAGGTTGAACCAGCAGGTAACGAATTACACCTGTGTCTAATTACTGGCTGTCCATTAATATACATATATATGTATATATGTGTGTGTGTGTGTGTGTGTGCGTGCGCATGCGTCTTTCAGATGGCCAGTAACGAGAGAGAGCTGTGCTCCCCAGCACCGTGCCGGTGTGTGCCCTCATATAGATAAAGTCCCTGAAAAGTGAAAGTTTGAAATAAAAATAAAAACGCGCCTGTTCTGCAAAGCCTGCCTCCCAGTTCCTCATTTCTCCCAGTTCCTCATTTCTCCCAGTCAAAATGATGTTACACTGGTGCCAAAACCCGAAAGTGAGGAGCAAAATGAAGTCATGGAGTCCTTGCCACTCAAGGAGTTCGTTCATGCCCTTGCCACCGCCCAACGAAACCAGCACCAGGTGCTGGTCACCATGTGCCACAAGCAGGAGCGGCGATTCAAGACTTTGCTCCAGGCCCAGCAGGAGGACCGCCTGGTGCTCCTGCATCTCATCACCCCCGCAGGTGCCCTGGCCACCAAGTTAGCGGGCTTCCCCCATGTCACCCTCACAAAGATGGGGGCCACACGATGACCCCAAGGCCTTCTTAGCGCTCTTCAAGCTAGCCACGGAGACGTGGGGATGGCCAGATGAGCTCCCCTACTGCCGCTCATGGCCCAGCAACTGCCCGCTCACAACCAGCTGGAGTATACCAACCTGAAGCATGTGATCCTGCAGCGCGTCGGCCGCACCCAAAAGCAACACCATCAGCGCTTCCGTGCGCCGACGTTGGAGGAAGTAGTGCGCCTACGGGCAGGAGCTCCGGGACACCTGCCGGCAGTGGTTGGGGTGGAAGATAACAATGCTGAGGGGGTCATCGACGCAGTCACACTGGAGCAGTTCATCGCTCGGCTGCCGAAAGGAACAGCGAAGTGGGTCCAGTGCGACCGCCCGGCATCGCTGGACAGAGTGATCGAGTTGGCTGAGAACCATTTGATGGCGTTTCCGGGAGCACAGCTTCTCTCACTCTCTCACTCTCTCTCCAGGTGGATCCGTCCGTGCCCACCAAAATCAGGAGCAAGTCCAGGCAGGTCTGTCGGCGCAGCAGGAAGGCTGGGATTTCCCGGAATCAGCATTTCCCCAAAGAGGCAGGGATTCTGATTCGCATTCCTGACGCACTGTGGGCTTCCCCTGATCGAGAAGGAACGTACTGCGTCCGAGTATTCAAGGGGGTACACATTGGGCTTTGGTGGATTCTGGTTGTAATCAGACCTCCATGCATCAAAGCCTGATTCAGTGCGGGGTACTGGGAAATGCACGATTGTTGAAGGTGAGGTGTGTACATGGGGATGTTCACAAATATCCACTAATGCAAGTCACTATTCACTTCCAGGGAGGAAAACAGAGTGGAGGCGGCGGTTAGCCCGAGCCTCACCCATCCACTTATCCTGGGGACGGACTGGCCGGGGTTTAAAATCATTGATAAAACAGTTATTAGTGGAGGAGTCCTGCAGTGGCATGTCACGGGGAATCCCGTATCAACATTAGATGGGGAGGCGGTCCCAGGGCCGTCCACATCAGCTTCGCCCCTCCTCTCTCTTTGGGAAATCCCATGGATTTCTCGCTGGAGCAGTCATGAGACAAGACTCAGACACGCTTTTGACCACATGAAAGTAATTGATGGTCAAAACCTCCAACCTAGCGTTGCGCTTTCCTTCCCCTATTTTTCCTATCATTAAGGATAGGCTATATCAAGTGACGCAGGACACTCAGACTAAAGAAGAGACGACCCAATTGTTGGTCCCACAGAGCCGTAAGGAACTTTTATTCCATGCGGCTTATCATAATCCCATGGCTGGACACTTAGGGCAGGATAAGAATCGTCTCATGGCCCGCTTCTATTTGCCAGGGATTCACACTGATGTCCATAGGTGGTGTGTGGCTTGTTGCGAGTGCCAGCTGGTAAATCCAGCAGCCACTCCAAAAGCGCCATTGCGCCCATTACCATTAACTAAGATCCCCTTTAAAAGAATTGGCATGGATCTTGTTGGGCCATTAGATCGATCTGCATGAGGGTATCGCTTTGTGTTAGTCATAGCCACTATGACTAACACAAAGCGAAACCCTCGTGCAGATCAATTGATCCTTGTGCAGATTGATCCTCATGCAGATTATGCAACACAATACCCCGAAGCAGTGCCTCTTTGCAATATCTCTGCACGTAGTGTTGAGAAAGCACTCTTCCGTATCATCTCCTGAGTCGGGATTCCAAAAGAAGTCCTGACTCAAGGCACTACTTTGTCACATACACTGCATGAACTGTACGAATTATTGGGGATTAAATCGATTCACACCAGTGTTTACCATCTGCAGACGGATGGACTGGTCGAACAGTTTAATCACGTTCTTAAGCCTTTGATTAAGTTAATTCATGGGGACGCTAGAAATTGGGACAAATGGCTAGACCCTCTGTTGTTCGCAGTGCACAAGGTCCCACAAGCCTCCACTGGTTTTTCCCCGTTTGAATTGCTGTATGGTCGCAAGCCCCAGGGCGTCTTAGACGTCATTAAAGAAAACTGGGAGAAACGGCATTCACAAAGCAAAAATGAAATTCAGTACATCCTTGACTTGAGGGCAAAACTCCACACACTAAGCCACATAACCCAGGAGAATTTGCTACAGGCGCAAGAACGTCAATCCCGCCTGTACAACAGAGGGACATGGCTAAGGAAATTTGCACCGGGAAATAAAGTGCTCATTTTACTGCCCACGTCGAGCTCAAAATTACTCACCGAGGGGCAAGGGCCCTTTGAGGTCACACGGCGAATTGGGGAAGTCAACTATGAGGAACTGGGAGGCAGGCTTCACAGAACAGGTGCGTTTTTATTTTTATTTCCAACTTTCACTTTTCAGTGACTATAATGAGGGCACACACCAACACGGTGCTGGGGAACACAGCTCTCTCTCGTTACTGGCCATTTGAAAGACACAGAGACACACATTAATGGACAGCCAGTAATTAGACACAGGTGTAACTTGTCACCTGTTACCTGCTGGTTCAACCTGACTCGTCACTTCACAGCTGACGCTCAACCACACCCTTACTGCCACACAAATTTTAAAAACATCAAGTGATTAATCGAGGAAAATTGTACTGTGTGGTGACGTACCGGCAGCATGCGCCCTCAAACAAGCAAGTGCTCCTCGCCATGCCACTTCAGTGGTGCTGAACGGACAGCGCCCACCGCCTTGCCACGCTCTGCCGCGGCATTTCAGCACCACCGACAGCGTGCACGTGGCCAGAGGGCAGGCCCTGCTAACTCTGCTTGGCTGGAGTGCGCTAAATGATCTACTGTCCATGAGGTGCTGAGGGAGTATTAAAAGGCAACGCTGCAGTCCACAAGCAAGTAAACTCACTCTTGCCATACAGACTGTTCTAATGCCTGAATCCTGTGCTTCCAGACAGCAGGAACGAGAGCCTCCTACATGCTGTGCCAGCGGCTCCATCGGACGCCCCAAAGATGCTCCAGCAAGCAAGAGCCAGCCACCCAGCCTACACTTCACACCTTAGGGTCTCATCCCCGCACCAAGAGCGCACAGACACATACACTGCAATCTCACTTTTAAGACAAGAAATAAAGAGCACTTTTTTCTGCACCGTACCACTGCCTCCCGAGCCTGCTTCCAGCACCACCCTGTGAGAGCTTACAATTGCAATAATCATCATCATCATCATCATATAACATCTGCATGAAAGTAAAAACCTCCTGACTGCTATGAACCATTCTGACAAGCTTGCTTTAAAAAAAAAAAAAAAAAAAAAAAAACCAAGCAAGCAAGCAAACAAACAAACAAACAAAATAATAGAACACCTCTTATTCATATCTATATTTGGGTCTGCAAAGAGCACATTAGCCGTTCAATCTAAATACTGTATTTGTATTCGGACAACTCCCTAACTTCAAAGCAGAAGCACATGGTGACTAACAGCTACAAAATTTCTGGAAATCATTAGGTTTCCCTTTTCTTTTTTTTTTTGCAAGACAGCTTGAATATCACGTCTCTGACATTCAAGCAGTTCATTTCATTTCCTTACAAATCTAAACACTAATGGATGTTCTTATAACAGATAAATGAATATCTGATCCAATGCAGGGCATTGTCTTACACCAGAAAGGATTTTTAAAAAATAAAATAAAAAAATAATAAATAAAAAAGGGGGGAAAAAACGGGGGAGTAGGCCATTCCTCTTACCCCTCCCAGCATGGTCAGTTTTGCTCTCTAGACTCCCAGAAATAAAATGGATGTGGTATTGCGGGGATTCCAACTCACAATCTCCCGACAACCAGCCAACCACTTTCTGTTGCACCAATCAGGTGCCCCATGATAGGTTCCCTTTTGAGACTGGTTCCTGTCAGTTTCTTCATGTTGCCTCAGTGTTTTTCCTTGACACTTCAGTTTGCTCATTTGGGATTTCTCTAGAGCTACTTTGTGACAAATGTCTATTGTTAAACTGATTGGAATTTAAAAAAGACATTTTAAAAGGGCAACATTTTTCGACATCTATGATCTCTCTTGTTCAGATATTTGCACTCAGTCTTTTCTGCTAAGAGCTTTGCAACAAATGCCTTTTGCCTTTGCAACCAACCAAAACTAGTGGCATTGAGATTACATGCTAACTTGGTGCAGTCTGACTGCTTTTGGCCTTGTAACAAATTATATTATAAATAAAGGGCAGAAATTGAAATTTTGTGCAAAAATGTCTATCATCACATTTAAACACACTTCAAGGTTCTAAAACACCTGATACAATTATGTATGAAAACACTACACACAGGACATCCAGGACTAGCATTTGACATTGGCATGCGTGTCTTAAAACCTGAAGAGCCCCCCCACCCACCCGTGACACACACTTTCCCAGATTTACCGTCATTACTGCAAGGTTTGTTTTTCCAATATTCCCAAAGCCTGCCATGTTGTGCACGTCAGCTCTGACATGCCCTTCTCAACCCTGGCACATCCTCTGCCACACTTGTTCCTTCAGTTCTAGAGAAGACAAAAATGTAGAAAAGGAAGATTTTGCTGTCATGCCGAGCTGAGGCATACGCACTTACCCAGTGACATTTATCACTGTTGGCATGCTCATTATTCACACAGCAAATGTCACAGGTGACAGCACAAAATCACACGTGACTTATTTCATGGGAGAGATGTGTCCAGATGAAATTTATACTAGCTCCTAAAAGCCCACACAGGTTGGGTTGATAAAGCAAGCTAGAGAAAATCAAAGACAAGCTGGGTGAAGGAAGTAAACAGAAGGGTGTTCTTTCTTTCTTTTTGAATTAAATATTTTGAACCACTCTGCCCTTGGAAACACTGAGGAAAAACCCAAGGTAGAAATACCAGCACTGTCAGCATGGTCTGTGAATTCAACCTCTGACAGTTCCTCAACCTCAACTACATCACTCGAGTTCATAACTGGTCTTAACTAGAGATGTTTGCAGGACTTTTTTTTTTTTAAGTTATTATTTTTACACATATTTTAGTTATTATTTTTGCTTGTACCTGCCCAAATTCTGTTCATTTTTAAATATAAACTAGTAGCCTAATAACCCTGACCAGGCAGTTACTAATGATGAATGAGCACTGTAAATACATTGTCCAGTGTGGTCTGTCTCATAAGCTTCATATCTAACCGGTCATTCACGTCCGCATGAAAGTTAGACTTCCGGCTTGCCTGAGTTTTTTGTTAAATTCTGAGTGATCCTACTCCTGATGTACACCTCTAGTCTCAACCATATGTTCAACTGTTCTGGCAAGCTTTCTCAAAAAATCTGTATCTTTCTATCTGTTTAGAACACAAACTGTTCATTCCAAATAATGTTGAAAGACTCAACAGCCTGCGACAAGTAACATATTTCAACTCAAGTTTGCCAGCCACAAGATCTGAAGATGACCTATTAACCCTCATGTTCTGCTCACTAAATAGCAATAGATGTCAATAGATGTGCCCAGGAAATTAGCAATGCTGCAGTGCTCTGTACATTAACAAACTAATAAATTAATTAATTAATATCACTATAAGTACAAAAATGTTTGGGGATCCTTCTGTAGCATGTATGGGTGGGACATTGGGTGGGACCTTTTAGCTTTATTATTTATACTGAGCCTTCCTTTTTACTTCTATTTCACCTGTTTTAATACAGACACTATTTTAAGTATCTATAAATATAATTTCTCAGTAGATATATTGAGCCACGTATTACAATCTGGAATTAAAACTTGGCAAATTATACTTTTTATACATAGCACTGAACCGTCACATTTTGACATGAAAAGAGCATGAGCTTAATGGCTGCATAAACATTACACTTATCCTGCCTCTTCGCACTTCTAAGCAGAAAAGTAGACAAAATTCTGGGTTGGTTTTAGAGGCCATAAAACTGTGGTGAGCTAATAGTGACAGGAATATTAACAAAGCAAAGTAATAGGATGCCGAGGAAGTGAAGGAAATATCCAAAATGCTAGTGTGGCACAAAAGGCTAGAACAAGCCAGGAAACTTTATCAGTCAAATTCAGTAATGTACTATGTTGTCATGAGCAGGTTATGCCACTTTCTTTATAAACAGTGAGCTCAGGGTTCAAATCGACTGGCTTGATATAAAAATCCATAATCTACTGTATATGAAAATGTGATAAAACTATATAGACAGTACAGACATTTTCTCTGTCTCTCGCTCATCTATTTTATCAGCTGTGAAGACTGGAAATATTCAAGTGCCCCAGTACTGGATAGGGGATCCATCTCTCTCTCTATTTATTTAAGGGCATTAAAGAGAGTGACAACAAGGAGGCACCATCAGGTCTTTAAAAGAAAGCTTTTAGGCCATCTGTGATGTTTCTCTTACAAAAGAAAATGACCTCAGTATTGGGTGGTCCAAATGGAGCTCAATGTACATGCAACATTGTGTTAACACAGAAATTGAAGAAAAGTGAGAAAGACTGGCACAGTAAATACAACCATGGCCCATCCTTCAGCTTATGCTAGCTCCTAAGATGCGAGCTGGAGGCCTTCCAGCAGCCACACAAAAGAACATTTTAATTCAGTTCCCTCTGACTGATGATGGATCACTGCAGTAATGGCTCCCTCCTCGCCTTTTAGGATTTACTTTGCTTGGCTAAGTGTGCTTCCAGACTTTGGCAACATACCTTTATGCAAGACAAGTACATATTCAGTGCAAACATGACCTAACTTTGTCTTCTGCCCTCAGTTTGATAAATTGTGTATTAATTATAAAAAATAAAGCATAGCAAGCAGTAACTACTGGATCACAGTTTCTAATAGTTCGCTATATTTTGTGCACAGGGTTCTAATGTGAAATTCAAAAGTGAGGACAGGATCACCAAAACGGGACAGTTGAAGATTGGAAAAAGACCAGGCTATTTTTCTTTTTCTAATTTTCAACCGTCTTGTTTTAGTGAGTCCGTGCCCACTGTAGCCTCAGATTCCTGTTCTTGGCTGACAGGAGCGGAAACCAGTGTGATTTTCTGCTGTTGTCACCCATCATTGTCATCTCATCACTGTTGTCATCTCAAGGTTTGATGTGTGTGTTCTGAGATGCTTTTTTGCTCACCACAGTTTTAAAGAGTGATTGAGCTACTGTATCCTTCTTGTTGGCTTGAACCAATCTGGCCATTTTCCTCAGACCTCTTTCATCAACAAGGCATTTCCACCAAACAGAACTGTCACTCACTTGATGTAAACTCTAGTAAACTAGAGATTGTTGTGCGTGAAAATCCCAGGAGATCAGCAGTTATAGAAATACTCAAACTAGCATGTATGGCACCCACACTCATGCCACGGTCAAAATCACCAACATAACATTTTCCCCCCATTCTGATGGGGGATGTGAACATTACACGAAGCTGCTGGCCCGTACCTGCATGAATTTATGCGCTGCTGCCACAAGATTGGCTGATTAAATAAATGCATGAATGAGTAGGTGTACAGGTGTTCCTAATAAAGTGCTCAGTGAGTGTATAAACTCCTGGCCACACTTCCTGAAAAATTAACCAGCATGTCACTCGGTGGCTCTGTATTTTTCTGCCATTTTCTTCTGGCAGATTGGAATCAGCCAGGACTATATTTATGTCAGGACTATCAACATGTCAGAATTAGCCATCTGGTCACTCAACTTTACCCCAACCACACTAAAAGGGACTACTTTCCTGCACCCCCAGCCTCTTTGTGCCTGAGCAAAACTTAATGTAGTTAGAATTTGTAGCATTCTGTTTTCTGTAATATTTTACACGTGGAAAGGTGAGTAATATTACACTGATTCTTTTCAATGGTGACAGGAATGAGAATTAGCACTGTGGTTGAGATACTCATGATCTACACCGATCACTAAAAAAAAAGTAAAAATGTAGTCCAGCTGTATTTCTGTCTAATTAACCGATTCTTATTAATACTCATTACTTATGAGGTTAAGAATGGAAACGTGACAAAGTTAAACCTACCTTGCCAAATTTTATCAGCAAAACTCCTCACTGGGTTAATATGCTTCCCACCATGGTATGTTAAGACCTCAGTATGGGGGCAGCCATGGCCTGAAGGTTAGAGAAGCAGCCTTGGGCCTGAAGGGTC
>JAOTRR010000043.1:7229416-7240567 GCA_028570945.1 Gogo arcuatus | reverse complement strand
ATTGTTCTACAATGTAGAAAATAGTCAAAATACAGAAAAAACTATGAATGAGTAGTGGTGTACAAACTTTTGACAGGTACTATATGATCATATGTTAATGATTATGATGAATAAAGTAATATTGTTTGACATCATCTAGCACCTTTTAGCAATGTTTTGAGCATGCTTTACCTACTTTGCCCTGAAAAGCAACAATGGTATGTCAATTTCACAGCAGTAACCCAAAGCTCAAAGCTGAGAGAAAGGAGAGGGCTATTTTGTACCTTAAAACAACCCGAAACACAAAAGGGCATCATAAAAAGGTCATTAAAAAAAGCAGTCAAAAAAGCATCAGTTGCCAGTGTGCGTGTGTGTGCGCATGTGTGAAAATATGTATATGAATATATTGGAATGCCTTTATTGTTGCACATTAAAAGTAATTTGCAGCCTAGATTGTTTTTTTCTTTTTCTCTCTACTCCCTCTTTTGAATATAACTGCATTGGGTGTTCAGGGAAAAATATATTATTAAGTTAATACGGTACAATTAGTGCTGTCTGCGTAATTGTGATGTTCTTACCAATACATGTGCTTATTTAGTGATAATTATATGAAATCTATAGTCAGTATAACCCAAAAGCAGCTGACTGCTGATGTTATAGCAGTACAATCAAATTAAACCAAGAAATAAACCTAACACTATTGTAAACAAAAGAAATGACACAGTCAGCTGATACAAAGTTTTGGGATGGTTCTAGGACGGCTCTTAGCAAATCGTTGGAATTAAGTCTAACAAATTTCCACTAAAAAGGCAAAGTGTAATTGCAGACAGTGTGTCTATGTGACAACCATTTCTATTGTAAGATGTATTGTAAAGCCAGGGAGCCAGAAAGGAGGATTGAGTGGATGATGTTCGTATATCAAACATGTGAAATACTCGTTTTCCACCAGACAGCAAAATGCTGAAATGGTGTGCTTATGGGACCCGCAAATCGGACACTTGGTATCCGAAACGTTTGGAGGGGAGTGTAATTTTCTTCCCCTTCCTGAAACCCAAAACACAAGAAGAGCGATGTGAGTAATGGATTAAGCAGTGTGGAAGACCCCACAGCCAGGTTAATCCATCCAAAAATCAACAGAAATACCTTCATCTGCTCCAAGGTAAGCTTGCTATGTTAAGTCACTGGCAGTTATCTAGCCATTATCGATACCTAATAGCCAACATATTACTCTTACTTTTACCCACACAATAATTATTACAGTTATCAAGAATGCATCATCAAGAATGAAGAATGCTTCATTTCACCAGTCTGTAAAGATCGAAGCAGGTTTGTGTCGGTTCCAGTTACAGATGTATGCATAAGAGAGAGACATCCATGTAAGGTTTTGATTATTTATCTATCCATCCATTATTTATCAATTGGGATGAGGCAGATAGTGACTGCACTTGCCTTACTTGAAGATGTGATACCCAGAGTTTTGCATAGTGTTTTTAGGGACCACGGGAAATTTCTGTGCTGAGGCAACTAAGTGGCTCATCATTCGATTTCTTTTGCCCAGTTTTTCTCTGCCACAAGTCGGCCCACTTTTGAAGAGGCCAATAAAAAACAGCAATAACATCCCCGTGCACACTTAGGTCTTTTATATTTGAGGGGTTTTAGCCATGGGGCATATTTCAACAGGACAGGTCTGACATTTCCCCAACTAACTACAAGCTGAATACTAACGTCTTACATGCATTCATATTGCTCAAGCTGCAACACATTACACTTCCAAACAGCAGCAAAAAAAAAGACAACAATAATGAGGTACTGTAACGGCATCAGAGCTTTCAAAACTTAACTGTTTGAAGCCAAAAAAAAAAAAAATCACACTTAAAGGGAAACTGTTTCCCATGTATTGCAATTTGGGTCATTTCTGTGATAAATGCCAACATTCTAGTATACTGGTGCTGCTTACACACAAATTTAGAACTTGTTCTATGCATGCTTTGATAAATGAGACCCGCTAATCTCTAGGAATTTCAAAACATGACAAATTTAACTAGTAAAAGAAATAACTAACTTGCAGACGATCGACAAAGAAACTGTAAAACTACAAAAAACTGAATTTCAAAAAACTCTTTGAAAAAGGAATGTTTAAATGCTGATGTTTATAAAGGTAGGTCAAAGAATTCCCTAAGAGGCTTTTGCTAAATGAGATTTGGTTGAATGCCATTGTAAGTAATATTAATCTCAAGATCAGCATCTGTAGAACTCAAGGAGAGCTCCTTAATGGAATGTGACCAGCAGAGGTGGGTAGAAACATGTTATGTTTAGTCCGGTACAAG
Source organism: Gogo arcuatus (assembly GCA_028570945.1). Classification (NCBI taxonomy): domain Eukaryota; kingdom Metazoa; phylum Chordata; class Actinopteri; order Siluriformes; family Anchariidae; genus Gogo; species Gogo arcuatus. The sequence goes on along the minus strand of JAOTRR010000043.1, from coordinate 7,238,261 downwards.
TACTTTTTGTAATTGTACTTATAGGAGTAGTTTTAACACATACTATTCACTCTTACTCTAGTACATTTACAATTTAAAAAAATATACTTATACTCCATTGACAACTCAATGGTGCACTGTTTGTTCACTATCACTTTTCAACAATTTTAGATTATTCTGTGCACACACATACACACTTCTTGAAATTCTCTATACACCCCAAAAGCAATGAATAAATCAAATGCTCTGATAATAAAAAGAAAAAAAATCCATTATCTGTGGCAGTCGCAGGGCTGTAAAAAGTCAATCATTTCATTCTGTCAGATTGGATAGCCTACCTGCCTGTGTACCTACCTACCTGTGCGCACTCTGCCATGCACTTGTTGCACATGACCGGAATCTTCCACAAGGCTTCTCTTTTCAAGTTTGTAGTAGTGCCATATTCTTTCCATTTTGTTATACTAGATTAAATGGGATGTGGGATGTTCAAAGTTTGGGATATTTTTTTCATAACCCAACCCTACTCTATACTTCTCCACAACCTTGTCTCTGACCTGTTTGGAGAGCTCCTTGGTCATCATGTTGCTTGCTTAATGGTGTTGCAGAATCAGGGGCCATTCAAAACAGGAGTATTTATAGTGATGTCATGTGACAGATCATGTGACACTTTGCACACAGTTGGACTTTAATCAACTAAGTATGTGACTTCTGAAGTTAACTGGTTGGACCAGTTCTTATTTTGAGGTTTCATAGCGAAGGGGGTGAATACATATGCACTCAAAACTTTTCAGTTATTCATTTTTATTTTTTAAGGGTTTTTTTTTTATTCCACTTCAACAATTTGGAGTATTTTGTGAGGTTAATTACATAAATTCCACATTAATTCCAGGTTGTAATGCAACAAAACAGGAAAAACACCCTGGGTGTGAATACTTTTGAAGGCACCGTAGCTTGCCCTGTTATGGACAAGAAACATAGGCAGCTAGCATTAAAGGAAACCTTAAATATGTTTAATGTGAAATATTTGCTTAGCAAATCTGTTGCTAGTTTGTTGGCTGATGCTTTCTTTTCGTTATTCCTGTGTAAGGTCAGCGTATGTGCGCCGTGCTAAAGTCTCAGGAAGCTATTGCTAGTTACAGTGGCGTTTAATGTGAGAAACGAGACAGCAAACTTAAACTGGACTCAAAGTTCCAGAATGCAATGCAGCTAATACAACACAGTCACGTTGAGTTACTGCAAAGACACAGCTTGGACAGTTAGCGATCTATGAGATGAAAAGCATGATGGTGTCATTAGCATGAAGCTTTGGACACTGAAATGTTTGAGCCGAGTGTACTGATGAGGAGGTGAGAGAGCTGGAAAGACTAAAGGACTAAAACCCTGATGCATGGGCTAAATCCACTGGCAGTGTTAATGTTGTCTACGAAAATTTTGACAATAAGTATTCGTTGACAACCTTTTATTTCATGACTAAATTGTAACAAAGTAAATGAAAAAATATTTGACAATGAAAATTATGGAGAAGTCTCTGTTCATTATACCCTGATGAATAAAGACAAAACGAAATAGCTGGCTCTGTTTGGGCAGACAACCTGGCTTACTTCTCAAGGGAATTTTTTATAGCCAGGAGAACTATCCTTCAACAAAATCCAATACAATATGTTACCTTCCCTGTTTCACATTCCTGACCGTAGTTGCAAACTGATAACATAAAGGAAAAATCTTTGTACTTAATCTGTTGTGAATTTATAAAGTGAGGGAATCCCACTCAAATGGCTTTCACAATGCTCTTGGATCCTAACAGGTATATGAGTCAGGACACACACGATGTTGGTCTGAACGAAGTAACATCTTTATATGAAAATATTGGTCATCACCATCCCAGTGTATGAAATGCCATCTTCACTTAATAACTAGCAAAACAGTAGCAGAGTCGTGGCTAACTCCACATAACTCCACATAATATAGCAACAACACCAGTCGTGTCCCAAAACAAAACAAAAATAAACACCCAGCAATACCCCTCCCATAACAGCCCATCTTAAGGCTACAGGGTACATTTTACAAGTATCAAGAAACTGCCTGACAAAATTATGACTAAATCATTGACTAAAATTAAAATTGAGTTCCAAAACTAAATTTTGACTAAACAAAAATGACTACAATGTGACTAAAATATAACTACAATTTTCAGCAACTAAGATGAAAACTGAATTTAAAATTCTTGTCAAAATTAACACTGTACACTGGTACCACTATCATCAGCTAGTCAAGAGGCATTGTGGGTAATGTAGGAAACCATTAAACAAAGCAAAAATAGACTAACGTTGATGAAAGATGTTTAAACTAAAAAAGTCAACTGAATTGTTTTATGAAATAAATCTTACATGCCATTGAAGACAACAGGTTAAGTACAAAGATCTTTGCTTTATATTATCAGTTTGCTAAAAGGACAGACAATTTGTATGGCTACAACAAAAACAAACTTAATGCAATCAGCAGCTTCAGGAAATCACCCTCATGGGCTCATGATCTGATAATCTTGTTTACTCACTGGTTCATTTATTTTTCTATGCTCAATTTAAAGTATTGTCAGTGTCCAGCGCCTCTTTTTTGTTTAGCCAAAGGCAAAAACATAAGTGTACCTATTGATCATGTGACCACGGAGGAGTTGAAGAGACAGGCAGTATAAATCAGGAAATGTATATGGATCATTTTCCCAAATCGATCCCTGCAGCAACCTTTGATATAAAATGTTCAAAACCTCTAAATTTAAAACATCAGTTATAATGCATTTCCTGTCATTAAGTACAGAGGGTTTTTTGCACTAAAAGACATTTTTAAATATATAAAGTGAATTTCTAATATGGTAATCAAGCAACTTGTTTAATGTTCCCAAGGATGTTCATCCAAACTCATAGAAATAAATTCAATACAATATATTAATGATATAAAACTTCAATACCTATTGTGTAACCACATATGTCCTGATTCTTTCATTTGCTGTAATTCTGGTACTTGATTGACAAATACTGAATTTACAACATTTTTTAAATGCAATTAAAAATAATAAAACAGAAAAAGATTAAACAATGTAACACAATCAAAACATGATAATGAAAAGTAAACTCTACAACATTTTGAGCAGACATAATTAAGGTGTAAAATTCACTTTCTCAAACTGCTCCTGTGCATCAAAGCATTGAGTCTTCATGCCGCATGGATGGTACATTGTAATACTGGAAGACAGCACTCCCATCAGGACAGAAATGTTCCTTCATATTCAGAAGAATAACTGTATTGATTTGAAATAATCCTTCCCTCTGAGGGAAAAAATGAATACAAACCACGTCAGCAAAATGCCTCTCACAGCATCACAGACCCTTTTGTCACCCGTTTGTGTCACAATATAATCATTTTGCTGAGGTTTGCTAACAGTGCGGCAACAAGGGCCACCACAGGTTCAGTGATTTTTGTTGAGCACGTATGAAAATTTCATTTTTTCTAATGGCCAGTTTCTTTTTACAGGAGGTAACAAAAGAGGTATAAAAGCACTGACATCTGACTACAATGACAAAAAGTGTTTTATGTTGTTGTTGTCAAAATATTGATATCAGAACATTGCATTACCCAGCCATAAAACTGACTATGACTAAGCAAAATATTGTAACAAATTTTAAGTGATATATTCCCATGCTAGCTACTCTCTTGTATTCATTTTGACATAAAATGCAGTGCATTGTGGGTGAGCAAAGTTGTGTCTGCACTGCTAAATCTAAATATGGCTATGATCACATTAGCAGGTTGAAGTGGCACAAATCCACAAATTCAATCAAACAAAATGACATGCGGCACTGAACAGTACTACACTCAGATATCCTGTCTTGATTGTGCTCATTTCACTTCTGCTAATAGGTGAACCATTTACTGACACTCAAAGTGTCAAAAAAAAAAAAAACCTAAGTCAATGACATTGATTTGTGCAAGTGCATAATTGGAAGAAGTTGAGTGGCTGGCAGGTGAACCTGACTGCAATGGAAGGTAAGAAGGTAAAATGACATTTTGTTTTTTAATCAAAGCTTTAAAAAAAGGTTATGCACATTGGCACACGATTCTGAAAAATTCTCAAAGCTCACTTCTCAAACCATAGGTCCTAGACTAAACAGATGGTTACATATGTAACCGCATTTCTATGAATTTCGGATGACCGCCAGAGGCGGTGCTCTAAGCACCTGGATGTCCATCATGTGTACGTGCAGGTTGAGTGTTTATAACAACAAAGTCACTAGGTGACCTATGCCATACAAACGCACATTCACCCAGGAAGTGATCTCTTGGCAATCTTCTAAGTATCACAAGTGACTGCCAAGCTCTGGCGGTCATCCAAAATTCATAGACTTGCAGTTACATATGTAATCATCGTTCTATTTCATTTCTACTGATCACTATAGGTGGTGCTTTAAGCACCTGGATGACTAATACCAATAAGGTCACAAGGAAGGCCTACTTGCTCCTTAAGAAAGCTGTGAAGGAGTAGGAAGAATGGCTGTTGCCACTGGGTTGTGAGAGACCACATTAACCCTATAAAATCTTGCAAATATGCAGTTTGAAGCCCATGATGCAGTAGCACAGATGTCTGAAAGAGGAACCCCTCATAGGACCGCCCATAATGCAGACACACTCCTGGTTGAGTGACCTTGGACATGAGGAGGGTTCGGGAGACCACTGCACCTATAGGCATAAATAATAGCATCTACAATCCATTTTGTTAGCTGCTGCTTGGACAAAATGTGATGTTGCCTATGTCCCGTGTGACAGACGAACAGTGAATCTGAGTGCTGGAATTCAGCAGTCATTTAAATACAAGTCCTTAGTGCTCACACTGGACACAACAGATATGCACTCGACCCCTGCTCATCATCCTGAGTTGAGGGCTCAAAAGCTGCCAGACTGAGGGGCTGGTTTGCATAATAAGATAGGAAGGGCTTTGGGAGAAAAGATGGGTTCAGCCATAAAGTTACCCCTATGTCCCCAGAATTCCACTGTAGCCACTCTTGGCTTACGGATAAGGCATGAAGCTCACCTATTTGTCTAGCCGAGGCCATGGCCAAGAGAAAAGCTGGGTTCGGGTGCCAGATTTGACCCTGCAGCTGTGAGAGGAGGTCCAGCCTCACAGAAAGGCACCAAGGCTCACTGTCTACTCAACTGTGTAGTATTGGGAACCATACTCACCCTGGCCATTTGGGGGCTATTAGTAGCACCTTGTGATTCCCCCTGAGGATCCTGTCTAGAGTGGGCAGTATCAATGGTAGTGGAGGGAAAGCATACAGCAGCCGATTCAGCCACACATGGGCTAATGCATCTTGGCCCAAGGGGCTCGTTAATTCCCCCAGAAAAAACAATGGGGATGGTGTGCCAATGACTGAGGCAAAAAGGTACACTTCCGCCCTGGCATATCTGTGCCAGGTTGCTTGCGCCACTTCAGGATGCAGCTTCCACTTCCCAGGATGGGGGTGTTGCCGGGATAGGAAATCCACAGGCATGTTTTGAGTGCCTGATAAGTGCATTGCCCTCAGGCTCAATAGATGAGGATGGGTCCACAATAACAGATGTTGAGCCAGTCTCAGGGATTGTTCGGACTTGGTACCCCCCTTGTGGTTTATATGGTAGACCACAGATGTGTTTCCCGACCAGAAGTGGGAGGAAATGTCTGAGGGCAAGCAGAAGACTGTAGCTCCAACACATTTGTGTTGTTCCCGCTGCCAAGGACTCCACTGACTTCTGACTGTTCTGTGTTGCCATTCACTGCCCCACCCTACCACGGAAGTGTCCGTGGCCACCACTTCTCTGCGAGAAGGTATTTACCCTAAGGGAACCCCCTGGGTGAGATATGTTTCTCTGCTCCATAGGCGCAGGGATCCCAGGCAACTGGCAGTGACTCTGACCAGCTTGCGCCTGTGTCGATGCAGGTCAAGGCCATTAGGCCAGATTTGGAGAGGCCACAGTGACAGGGACCACAGGTGAGGCTGCTGTAAGCACACCCAGCAGTCTTAGAAATAACCTGAAGACCAGCACCTTCAGATTATTTCTGGGGGGGGGCATGGCACAGACTGGCAAACTGCTGTCTGGCCTGTGTAACCTTTAGGCTGCGCTCCAGGGCTTGCTGTGCAGGAGGGCCAAACCATTCTCCTCAAATGATAGGAAGAGAGCGGAGGACTTTCCTGCAGGGTTGTGAAAGTGGAGACTGGGCCAGCCATATTTGGCACTGAGCAAGGGTCAACGAGGACGTTAGCCTACCCAACTCCCTGGCCATATTGGCAAATGCCTGCAAAGATGCATCACTCAGACTCTTGGCAGAGGGGTCAACATCTGGAGCCTGTAATGTCTGGGACAGGGCTAGTATGAGGTGTGACACAGAATTCCTAATACATCCAATACGTGCTGCTGTGTCATAACTCTTTATGATGAAGTCATTAATAAAAGCGGCACTGTGGTTGGGGATAGCATGCATCAGGCCTAAATGCTTTATCGGGTGACAACATCAGGGCAGCAACAGCTGGCTCTATACTGGGCATGCGGTCTAGGCCATGGTCAGATGTGTCCTGCATATTAGCCAGCACTCTACAGTCCCTAGGGAGATGAGAGAAACATCTGGGGTCTGAAAAACAGCATCTCTGCAGCTCCTCAATATATGGGGCTGAGGGTGGAACACTGATCACTACAGATTGAGAGATCTTCTTGAAAAAAAGCACTCTGAGGAGTCACCTGGACAGATGCTGCATCCGACCCCAGCCATGCCAAAACCATTTTTACAGTAGGCCTGACTGATGTCTGACTACTCTCTGAGCCATTCAGTCAGCTATAGCTCGTCCCTTGGGAGTTGGGGTGGGAGGAGTGGAAACTCTCATCTGTTCCCTCCTCATCACACTCTCCCCTGATAACTAGGCTCTCTGAGTCCCTAGTCGAGAGTGCATCCTCCTCATGGGTTTCAAAGGCTGGTGACAGTATTGAAGGCAGCACCTCAAGAGGAGCTTGTGGTGCGGCTGTAGTGGGACCGCTAGCAGGCAGTGCACCAGGTGGTTGAAGATCGAGAAGGAGTTTCTTAATCTCAGCAAACTCAGAGGCTAAAATGCAGCTGCAATTCATGCATGCCAGCTTGGTCAGTCCCTTCCTTAAGTGCTCAACACCAAGGCAAAAGGAACATCTATCATGGCCATCCTCAGGTTCAAGAGGGGCTGGCAATCACTGCATGTCATAACCATGCCCTATTTACTGGTTTACTAGGCCTTGATTCAATCAGAGAATATTACACTTTTTTTAAGTGTGTGAACACTCTACTAGGTGATATCAGTAAACTATCTATTATTTGTAGTCGTTTTGATCATATAATGCCAATTTAATATACCATGAAGTAATTTATATGGTGCAGTTAAGAGCAGACACACTCATTTGCACCGTAGGGAATAAACAGATAAATGAAACAGACAACTAAATCACGTTAGTTCTTTGAAACTGTCAATTGCCGACTTAGAGTGATCCCACTCATACAATGGCATTGCTAGTGGAGGAATTTGATTTATTTTTTTGCCTGATAACACACCATCCGAAGCTTGTTCAAAATAAATAAATAAATACATAAATAAATTTAAAAAACCCTCACAGTAATAGGTTAGTCGTAGTCTTTGGGGGACAAGAATTCATAGCTCCAACCCGTTTCGGGTTACAAGACTACCAGCGATGCCTATACACTACTGAAACCTGCTTACCAACACGAGAAGATAACAAAATATCACTTCCTGGGCGAACGTGCCTTTAGTACCAGGGCAAATGGGATATGTCACCCAGGTCACAGGTGACTTTGTTGATACAAACACTCAACCTGCATGTACATGTGATGGACATCCAGGTGCTTAAAGCACCTTGCAGCTATCACAAAGCACCCTGACCGCGACTAACCATCTAGAAAACAGTCTAATGTTGCTTACAAAACAGTAACTAGTAGACTGACCTACAACACTAATGTGTTAAAACAAAAAGGTTGCCAAATATTTCTCTCTCTAATTTGCACTTTTGAGCACAGAGTGCCTACTGCTCTGCAACTCCTTAGCTACTCATAATGAAGCACTCAAATGTAATCATCTAACCCATTTTCATGTGGCCGAATGCAAGCAATAAATAAAGGTCATTCAAAACGTTATCGATTTTGTGTTGGCAGTGATATGCGGCAACATCCTGAATGCTCTTCTAGCTGCCTCAGACTGTTTATAAACTAGACTTGTACTTGAGCTACTAGTGAGAAGATCAGGCAAGACCAGACTGCTTTCCTTATCTGAATCTAAAAACAGATAAATCAGCAGTTTTGCTTCTATTGCCATTTTCTATTTTGTGCTGTAATATGGGTATATTTAGAATTGCACCTAGACTATATCTAGAGGAAGATATGGTTTTACTTTGCACCCACAGAAGGGTAGCTCAGCCTCTGTCATATTTGGACTAGTTTAAAAAACCTTCCTAAAATACAATCAGAAGGAATGCTTGTTTATTTAACACAAGGAAACTTCCATCGACTATATGTAGATACCCCAAGGGCTGCTGCACCACGCGTGGACAAGTGCTGACCAGCACTGATAAGAGTGATTTTTCATCAAGTCATTTTATACACAAAAGTTGTATTATTCATTTTAATTCTATATGAAGCAAAGACCAAGTCTTTACCATTACATATGTCCACTTTTTGTGTGTATTAATGTAATAATTTATAAATTAAACAATAACTAAAAACAGGCTGTTCCAGCCTTCGTACAGCACGTTCTGTTCGCAGAGCATGTTGTTTTCTGATGGCTCGCTCAATTTCCCATTGGTCGGA
>JAOTRR010000043.1:7176289-7188945 GCA_028570945.1 Gogo arcuatus | reverse complement strand
CAAAGGCTCTTATGTATTTGCTTATTTAAATCCAAATGGTGACTTTTTTTTGGCCGGGCAGTGTATCTATCTATTGTCAACGCCCTGTAGGCCAATTGGCCTGTCAGTTGCCAGCCTCTTACTGTGTGTCTGTGTGTCAAAACAATTTTTAATGATTTCTTTTAAATTATTATTATTAAAATCAACTCTTCTTGTTCTTTTAGCTAACGATTGTCCTTTTTAGTACCTGAGTTATTAATTAAGGATTGGACCTGAGAGCACAGTTTGGGCTCACAGCACCGTATCATGTACATGGTTTGCAGGTCACTGTAACGTCCTGCTGTTGCTATGGTAACACTAATTTAAAACAAAATGGCAGTGCAGTTTTATTGTGTCCAGCCAAATTTGTTGTGGGTAGATAAGGGACAATGTGTATACTCGGTAGGCATTTGTGGAATCATGTTATGCCTTAAAAAGGCATGACAAAGGTTTATTTTCCAGTCAGAACTCAGTTTTAACATAAAACTGTAGTTTATGTGTGGTTTTGTTTTTGTACAGCCAATAATCTGGTTACTATAGAGCCCCTAAAGGGACACTTGTAAAAAAGAAGAAAAAAAAAGAAAGTAAGTTTCTGTTGCATTCGAGAAACTACTCCATTTCGACCAACAGGGAACAGGTTCCATTCTTGTTTGCGCACCAAATTTTGAACCGTTTAGTGCCGAGTTTCCCAAAAACCTCAATGCTAAGAGCGTCTTAACTAGGAGAGAGAACGTTCATTGTGTTGCTCACTCTACCATTTAACGATGATCTTTGTGCTGCGAAGCTTTTGGGAAACTTGGCGCAGAGCATTTCAACCAAACATAAATTGCTTTTGAACCTGAAAAGTTGGTTCCCAGCTGGAACCAAAATATAGCTGGTTTTTCCAGCGTGAACCATGACATGAGTGGGCATGTCATTATTTTGGAGAGGAAGCGGAGTGCAGCAATGGAGAATGCAATGGAAAAAGATACATCTTCAGAAAAAAAGGACCGAAAACAAATATCTGCAATAACAGAACAGAAACTCACAGGTAATCAATGCGTGCAGCCAACTTGCTCCTACTGTTTACGCCCATTGTAAATTGTGTAACGCCCCCCGTTCATGACGCATCCTTGATTACAACGGTTCCGCTCAAACTGGTGGAAACGTGGGCCGGTTCGCTAGCTGGCACCTAGGTTCAACGAATCCTGAACGGAACCGGTTCAAGACCCGTTCCCTGTTGGTCGAAAAGGGGTTCCCTGTGAGAAGCTCAGTGAACTCCATAAATATGATGAAGCATTTCTGACAGGAGAACGGCTGTGCATAGGGATATATTCAAGAATGCAAAATGTACCAGAAGATATCATAAATCAACTAACAGACGATGTGTGCACTGGATACTTTCTATAATTGTTTTTTTAACACATGTCCCTTTAGGGGCTCCGTAGATTACAAATGTGTTAGAAAAATGTTTTATATTATAATTTGTTTAATTTTTTTCGGTTAGCTATTAATAATTTTCCATTTGTATTTATTGTGTCTAAATTGAAAATCATGACTAAAAAAATAATAAAATATTGTCCAAAATTTAATCAAGTAATAATTAAGCTTCAGTAGCCTAAACGTTAACTGAGTAGCTAATATAAACAAATTGAACACTTTTTCAAAAGAATCCAAGTCAGCCTTGAGTAAACCAAATTTTTGTCTTTTTTAAATACTAAATAACTGCAGTGATGATGTATTTATTGTCTTATTTGTTTTAGGTTCTACTGTCGGTATAACAACGCAAGACTGCGGGTACAGCAGAAGATGATTCAGGAGGGAATTAAGAATAAAGTTATTTATGAGGGGACGAGTCATGATCCTACACGAAAAGCAAGAGATCGGTGAAGTCACAATATTTACTCCTGTGACATTTACATTGACTTATCAGCTAAATGGCGGTTTGTTCAGTGTCTGAGTAACACTGAAGCTTTGTCTAAGCTGTTGCGTTACAAGTCTGTTTATACGATGAAGTCAATATTTGACTAATGTGAAAAATATAATAATAGGAACACAATGAATGGCTCTGTGCATTATTCTGTATATGTTTTCATTATATATATACAGTATGTATACAGTACTGGGCAGTTGAAGACTGGTTGGGTAAAGACCAGGTGATGTTTTTCCAATCTCCACTGTAGCCTCAGATTTCTGTTCTTGACTGACAGGAATGAAACCAGTGTGATCTGCTGTTGAAGCCCATCCACCTCAGGGTTTGACATATTGTGTGTTATGAGATGCTTTTCTGCTCACCCTGGTTGTAAAGAGTGCTTATTTGAGTTACCATAGTCCTTATGTCAATTCGACCCAGTCTGGTCATTCACCTCTGACCTCTCTCATCAACAAGGCATTTCTGTCTGTAGAACTGCTGCTCACTGGATGTTTTTTTTTGTTGTTGTACCATTCTGTGTAAACTCTACAGACTGTTGTGCAAGGGAAAACCCAGGAAATCAGCAGTTTCTGAAACACTCCTGAAAATGAGTATGAAAATTGCAACTCACCATGATCAAAGCTATTTATATTCATTGTTCAGTTTTTATGGTTATTGACCTGTTTGACTGCAAAACGTTTCAGAACCCCTGGTCTAATGGTCATTAGGAAACAGCTCTATGGTGTTTCTTCAGGGCCTCCATCATCTACAGCTTTCTCCTCTCAAGCAAGTGAAGAAGAAGAAGAAAATAAAGTTGAAAAAGACTTCAGTAATCAGAAAGCATGGACCAACAGCTCATTGTCATGCACCTGCTATTCTCCAAAATGAGATTGTATTCAGAAACACATCTGCACACTGAGTGTGACGACATGGTTAATTATGATTTTTGGTGCAAGACCAATGGGATGCTGTGTTACGTTTGTGTTGGTCGTCATGAAATTTGACTTGAAGGCAGTCTTTGCCCTCCTGTAAGAACTCTAATGCTGTGCTATTAGATTTGTTCTGACTTTGACTCTTGTGTGAAGGTGACAGTGTGACATTTGCACTGTTGCCAGGTAATTTATTTATTTTCTTTTGAAGATCGTATTGAGAGCAGATATGTTGCTACTCTCAGAATCCGGTATGACTATTTTGGTACACTTCCCCTTGGATCTTCAACACGTTTTGGTACCATGACAATGTACAAAGTGACCTCTGATCAGCCTTGTAGTACACTGGTGCACTGAGAAGCATGCACAAAATTAGCTTTTACAACATCCTGGCTATTTATTGGATCAATTAATTTTCCCATTAACAGAATGCATTAGGCCCAAGTTTATAGTCTTTTCAGTTATTGAAATGTTGGATTAAACCCATTCAATTCAAGTGACTAGTCAAACAGGCTAATAACTATAAATATAACAGCCTTGTTGGTGGTGGATTGAGATTTCCATGGACCCCCTGGCTATGTGTCACAGACCCCACTTTGGGAACCTCTGCACTATACTATCCACCACAGCTGACATGACACTAACACTTGGTACATTTTATAAAGAGGAAAATAAAAGCCTATTTCTAATGAAAATGCACCTAGATAACATTTTTGACAGCATGTTCCTTCTAAGAGGGTTTTAGTTCAATGGACAGTTTTTGATAGAGACTAGAAAGCACTTGTATACAAGTTGCTCTTGATAAGGGCATCAGCTAAATGCTCTGAATGTAAACAAAAACTGTATGGTAAGGGCATCACAGACAAGCTCGTCAACAGTAGGATAAGAAAGAAAACAATGTAGAACGTACATTATTTTTTTTACAGTGCATTCAGGAAAAAAAATTAACACTGGCAGGTTGGCTGTGAACGTCACTGTGCTGTTATTTATAGGTCTTCCCCAAGGCGTTCAATGAGGTTGAAGTCTGGGCTCTGGCTGGGCCAAGTTTATTAGGTTTGGGTTATTTTCATGTTGGAAGGTAAGCCTTTGCCCCAATCTGAGATCCTGAGTGATTGTAAGTGATCGTATTCTGACCCTTGTTACAGCTCAATGCACCCACCACCATGTTTCACTGTAGGAATAGAATCGCTCAAGTGTTGAGCCATGCCTGGTTTCCTTGTGTTGATTTCTTGTTTCTCATGGCTGGAGAGTTTTTTAGGTGGCTACTGGTAAACTCCAAGCAACCCGAGTATGTTTCAGACCACTATGTCAGAATGATGGAAACTACAGTGGTATTCTGGACTTCAGTGCCTTTTCTCTGAGCAGTGCTGCAAGACAACGCTGTCTCAGTTCTCTGTGCAATTCCTTTGACCTCATGGTATGTCGTTTGTCATAGTATGCACTTAGATGCGGAGCTTTATATATACAAACGTCTCTTTCCAAATTGTGTCCGATCAACTGAATTTACCATAAGTGAATTTTGATTAAGTTGTAGAATCAATGGAAAATGAGCGTCACAGTAAAGGGTCTGTATTGTGTTAATTTGATCATATTAATTAAAAATTAAATTGTTTAAAAAGTTTAGTTTTCATTTTCTAAAAATTTTAATACACAAAATTATGAAAATGTTTCTGAACAGCATCATTGTTAATGCCTAACAACCAGCTTCTATGAAAGAACACAGTGATGTGAACCAAGTGTTAGCTCTGGTTCAAATAAAGTTTGAGATAACACAGTCCTATAGCTCATCACATACTTGAATGCTAGCTAAAAGCTCTAGAAGTGAACCCAAATGTAGTACTGTTAACCTGCAACATTAAATTTATCCACTAGAGACAAAAAAATATATACTGAATATAGGATTCAGATCAGTTTAAATAAAAACCCGCATTCACTACATATTTACTTTTTTATTCCACAACACGTACAACATAAATCATCCGGCAAATGTATATTTAGCATGTGCACATACAGTATACTACAATAGTCTGATTGTTGTCACATAAAGCGTAAGTAAAGCGCCTTTTTGTGATTTATAACCATTTAAAAAAAGAGAAAAAACAACAGGTGCCATTAGCAAATCGAAAGCCCTCATAATCAGGAGAATATGTAGCGCAGCATTACAGTTACACAAGCACTGGAGTGCCACTGAGCTATGATTTATTACCAGTCTATTAGTATAATAATACTATAAATAAAGCATTAAGTCATGAGGTGTGCATTACAGTGACTTTCACAGGTAAGTGTGTTCTTAGGCACGACACAAAGCGGGGTGATAAAATCACTGTAGCTCGCCCTCTCATCACTTATTGCTCTATTGTAAAGGTTTAGTGCCATTTAATTTGATTGTTGTGAAACTAACAAAAACTATGATAAAATCAGATAGTCAATAAATTATTGAACTGATTATTAATAAGTTTGCAATAAACAATGCAGTGTAGCCTCTTAACAATAAGCTTTGGTTGCTAAGCAAGGTAACAAAGACTAGGGTATTCTAACCACAGAACAATGGCTGTAGTGTAACGCTTTTATTGTTTTAAAGCCTGGTGCGTTGATGCAGAATTCAGATATTTTGGCTTTGAATGCAGCTCAACCAATCAGATTTTAGAACTGATACTATTCATTTTATAACGTCAATTCCAGTGATGCGTTAAAAGGTGTAACCATATTACGTTTTAGGCAAAATGTTTATCTTTAAACAAACATTTAACTTTAATTACAACAAAGCTGTGAAGAGGAAAATGGAGCAACTACATTAGTCCAATTTCACATTTCAAATAAACGAAACATACCAACAAACAGTTGTGGACTGTTGGTATAATTACATCTGTGCAAATAGTCAAAATATACACAAATCCTTGAGTCATCATTCTAGTTTCTGCTAAATTGAAAAACAAACATCAAATAGTATTTGAATGGTGGTGCTGAAAAATGTGACTTTCGTTATAAAGAAAAGCGAAAATGCAGGTCCTCCAAGAATACATCCATCATTCCACAGCAGACGCATCCCACTCTCAAGGCAATATCTGACTCTAAAACAATTGAAACGTTACAAGCTCTTACTACAATGAACAACCTTTCAACACTTCTAATCAAGTGATATCAGTGCAGGTCTTTGGTCATTTTCACCACCAGTACAGTTACCTCAAAAAATACAGAGAAATATATGTGATTAGAGGTCTTTACATTCAAATTCAGCATAGTTTTATGTTCTTGGTAAAGCGTTTTACTGAAGTGGGTGAAGTATGTGGGTGTTTGTTGTAAAGTGAATTGATTATGCTTTAAAACAGCTCTCTAAGTTGGTCATTCTACACACTATTGGCCAAAAGTATGTGGACACCTGACCATCACACCCATATATGCTTGTTGAACATCCTATTCCAGATTTATTCCCTGCTTTGCTGTTATAATAACCTCTACTCTTCTGGGAAGGCTTTCCACTAGATGTAGGGATTTGTCTGTTCAGCCACAAGAGCATTAGTGAAGGCAGGCACTGATGTTGGATGAGGAGGCACGTAATCGGTGTTCAGTGGGGTTGAGTTCAGGGCTCTGTGCAGGACACTTAATTCTTCCACTCCAACCTTGGTCTTTATGGATCTTGCATTAATTGTCATACTGGAAAATGTTTGGGCCCCTTAGTTCCAGTGAAGGGAAATTGTAATGCTACAGGATATTAAAGACCTCCTATACAATTTTGTGCTTCCAACTTGGAGTCAACAGTTTGGGGAGGACTCACATATGGGTATGATTGTCAGATGTCCACAAACTTCTATTCATATTCTGTATTTTACCTTTAAATTGAAAAGAACATGTGTTTTTTTTAACTAAAAAAAAAAAAAAAAAAAGTCTTGAATTTGGTTTTCCCAGATTACTGTCTTGGTTTCTTGAAAGCAATATTTAAGTACTGCAGAGGAGCACAACAAATCATTCCCTTGATGCATTCATGTAACATGAAAACTTGTTATACACAAATTACAAGATTAATACATAAGCAGGGTTTGGGAATGCATGATAATATGAACCAGCATTTTTAAAGTTAAAGCTTCATGGTTACTGACCACTGACCTTACATTAAATTACATTAAAAAAACCCTTCACAGAGCATATTGGAAGGATTAAATATGCTTCACTGAACAGTTTAAATACGTGTATATGAAGTGTTGTATAATAATGCTAGATGAAAATGCTCAAGCAAAAACCTCAGCAGGCAGTGAAGGAGATTTGATGCTTTGAGGCATGATTGCAACAACCAGGCTGATCAGTGTGGCAAATCTGACTTCTCTGTAAAACAGGATAAATCATATTTTAATCTTTGTGTCCTGTGAGCATTGATAGAATAATTGTGCATTAGACAGCTGGTTAGTAAGATTCTGCTCAACACACCATCCTCTAATTCGAGTGAAGAGGTATTAGAGATCGTCTTGGTGCTCTGTAAAGAGTAGTAATGTAAATATATAGTACAGGAGTCCATAACGTTAACTTATGGCACTGAAGGAACTTCCATTACTGTTGAATTTGTATATTGCCCTAGCAGTGCAGTGCTGTCACCAGAAATGTTGTCAACTGGCAATTCCTTTGCAGCTGTTAACACTGAGATTAAATGAACATTAGACCATACACTTAAGAAGTTTTAGATTTTTTTTTTTTTTTTTGCGACAGCAGGAACATGAAAGGTATATGACTGAATTTTGACTCCATGCCACGTGACTTTATGTGGCAAAATAGCCAGTATCAGTGGCACTAAACTCACATTGCTAATGAGTGTACAAAAGTGCATAAAGTAAACACTGTTTCCTATTCACTAGAAATAAATATTAAAGCTGATTGACAGACAATAAATAATTTGATAGATTTGAAAGTAATACAAATCAGAGTAGTCAGTACTATGTGATAATTAAACAAAGTAAGCATTCTGAATGAAATTGTTCTGCAAAGCATTTAGATGTTTGTTCACAGAATACAGAGACCACAGAATACAACAATAAATACATCTGCATACAAAAAAAGGCAAAAAAGAAACCCTTTGTATCCCAGTCAGCAAATCCCAAGAATGAAAATAAATTAGTCAGCTCACAATGACGACAAAGCAGCGAGCTCCTCACAGGATAATGTCATAAACACGTCCTACGCGTCCCAGCCACTCTCGTACTGCTTGCCGTACACGGAGGTCAGTCACGTGACACGTCAGCTGACTAATGCAGGGGAACATGGCCGGCTGCAGGGCCACGAAGGTGGCATCTGGCAACAGCTGGATTTGGTTCAGGATGGTGAGGACCATGTCGGTCCATGCCTGAGTATACAAAAAATATATTTAGTATTATGTATTACATGTAATCCATGAACCTAGAGTATATGAAGTAAATAACAATAATACTACTAATAAAAAATTATATATTGGTTCTGTCACACATTTTCAGAAAAGATTATAAACAACAAAGCATCCCCCCTACTTGTATCTGTGCCTCGGAGTCTCTGAGGGAGATGTTATGTGAGCTGGCGGTGGAACCTGAGCGTGGCCTCTTGTCCTGACGCAGTATTTCTGGTCCAGCGCTAAAAGAGTGCCTCATGGTCCTCTGATCGAGGAGTTGCTGAGGTCTCTGTGGCCCAGGGGATTCTGGTGTCATCCTCTCTCCTGCCTTCTTCGTCAATGAGCCGTGGTTCTGTTGCTGCTGCTGCTGCTTGCGCTTCTTGTACTCCATCATCAGCTTGGCGATGGTCTTGTCAGTGGCGATGGTATAAAGCTTGTTGCTGGCGCTCTCCCACCACTCCTTCTTCCTCCTCCTTTCCTCCTCCTCTGAGGAGGGCGTGTTTGCCAAATGAAGGCGAGGGTTGTCTTCCAAGGGTGTCCCACGTCCTGAATGGCCACCTGTTGAAGGGGTGGAGCTCTCCGAGGGAAATAGGGGCAGAAAGAACATGCTGTCAGGACGTGTGGTGATAGGTGGCTCCTCGGTGCTGCTTTCCAGGTCTAGGTGCATCTGAATGTAGTTTGTGCAGAGATCCATGCAGAGCTTGTGCATGCGTTTGAGCAGCCACGCCCAGTCTGCACCACTGGCAGGCTGGGTGCTCAGAGCAGGCAGGCGAGTACGCCACCGACGTGGTGGGCTCACACGCGCCGTCTCCTCAAACATATCCTCATCCTCAGATGAGCAGGCTTGTGACGAATCTGAGCTGCCCTCCTCCTCTTCCTCTTCCTCCTCCTCACTGAGGATCTTCTTCACCTGCTCTACAGTGATCTGCTCCTGATTGGTCAGCATAGCACACAGCAGAGCCTGGAAACACCAGCAAATAGATTTTTTTTAAAAATTAAAAAGTACTTCAGTAAACTCTGACTTGGTTTGAATTTTAGGGCAAAGTGCAGGACAGTCACTGTCGACCGTGAGTGGAGCAGCTGATTAGGGTCTTTCTCAACGACCCAAAAGTGGTAGCCTAGTAATACGTTCTTGGATAAATAACAATAATAATTCATTTAATTTATATAGGGCTTGTCTCACACTGAAGACAGTGCAATGAAGGACATTTGAATTGACATTTTACTATCCATACTAACTACCCATTAATATTTTTCATTTCTCATTTGCACCATTTTTGCAATCATCTTCTTTGGCTCCTGTTTACTCTAGCTCCTCCTATGCCTACCTTGTCCATGCCCCTAATCATGGTTTCCACCAGTGTCCAATTTGATCACCTGTTTTAACATCCCCAGTTAATATCTGCGTTTGCTTGCTTTCTTTGTGAAGTCTTTGCTGCTGTCGCATGCATTTCACAGCTATGATTGTCTTGTCTTGTTCTTTGTATCCAGTTTCCCAAGTGTAGTTTCTAACCTTACACAGACATTGCATTATGAATTTACATTGCCTCTGCCTTGACCGCTGCCTGTTCATGATTGTGTGTATGGATGTGCGATTGATTCCTTTCACCTTAACATTAATTGTATTCCACTGTGCATTCCCAAAATCAGAAATGAGACATGAAAATAAATGCAATGAAATTTAATACAACACAAAGCACCTGGAAGTAGATATTGAAGCTCATTGCAGATTGGCGGTACAAATTAGCGGCTCCGCAAACCCCTGACACCTTCATAAGTAGATATTTCAGGCCAGGACGTGTGTCAAAGTCCCGTGCCGTGCGGTACGAGTCGAGCAGGAGGTCCAAGATAATGGCCAGATTTTGCATGGAGATGTAGCGTAGAAAACCAGAGGCTTTGGGCTCTGATACAGGGGTTAAGCGATCCTGGCTCACCGAGCTGCTGGAGCCCTTCACGAACTCCTCCAGCAGGATGTCATAGAGGTTCTGCAGCAGCACCTGGTGGGAGAGTAAGCTCACCACAATGGTCCTGAATGGAATCCTTTAAAGAACAGCAAAAGAGACCCATTTCAAAAAGGCAGCCAAAATGAAATTACCAGTTGCCTTCATTCTTATATGCAATAATTAACAATTAGTCAAGCATCCACACATACGTGGAAGAGTTTTAAAACCCTGTGTGTGTTAAAATGTAATAAACAGTGCATTCAAATTCTCACCCTCCTACTCTGAGACAGTTTTCCCCTCCTCATTATTTAAAGAAAAAAATATGTAACCATTAAAAAAAAAAAAAAAAAACAGACTGGGCATGCAAATGCACAATTATGCTAGACCATGGACCAGACCAGGGACACCAGGCTGGGTTATGTTCTCATGTCATTTCTAGATACAAGAAAAAAAGATTTGTGCAGATTTTGGTCAATAGGTACCCCAGACTAAGCCAATTACAAGGTTCATGAGTGTCCCTGATGGGTTATATTTATGTTAAATGTAATTCTGTATTGTATTAAAAGCATATTGTATCATATTAACGGCTGACATTATAGTGAAAATAATATTTAGAGTGCGCCGTTTCATATTATGGTATATGCATACCTTAAGTGAAAGGGCATCATGGCCCATATTGACGTTATGTAAAAATGTGAATATTTCTTAAATGCTTAAAAAAAATCATAAATAATTTATAGTGTTTCTGTAATATATGTTATATTTTGTAGACATCCTTCATATAACCTGTTAATTCTATTTTAAAATATTGAGATTTTGAGATTACCCCATTATATTGAGAAAGCAGCATTTGTCATCTCTTACTTGAGATTATGAGAAAACAAATCCAAGTGAACTTGCTATCAAAGGAAAGCAAAATAAATGAATGTGCATTCATGGCCTTTTAGGATTTATGTACAATAAAGATCAACATGATGAAAGAAATGATTACAGGTCATGGATAATGTGCAAATTCTTACCCAATTTTCCTGCACCAAGTTCAGCATGAGAGAAAAGAAATAAGACGTATAATATGACATTTAATCACTGAATACGTTGGTAAAATCAAATATTGCTCTAACTATTGATCAGTTTTTAGCACAACAGTCCCTTTAAGAGAACTAATCTCACTAATACACAGGAGATATTTTGTACAAGTTTACTGTCCTATGCTGATGTACTCCGAGCCCCTGGACAGACTTTAATGCTATTTTTGGACTTTATAGTCTCACTTTTTCTCTTTTAATCCTTATGTGATCTCTAGAAGTTGAGTTTATGCCTGTCTTACATTCATTCAATCATCTTCAATGACCACTTTATCATAGTCAGGGAAATAGATACTCCTGGATACTCTGGGTGTGAGATGCCAGTCCATTACCGGGTACCTTACATGAACATTGACATCACTTTAGAAGTAGCCAACCCACCTACAAGCATGTTTTGGACAATGGGAGGAAACCAGACAATCGGGAGGAAATCAAAGAACCCACACACACTGGGAGAACTTGCAAAACCGAGCTCAGGATTGAATCCTGGAGCACCTTTCAATGATTTCAGACAAGGCTAAATATGCTTTCATTGTTACTTTAAAAATAAAATATGGTTTCCATCTAACTGTCTGGGGACAGAACATTTACAAAATATTTCTAAAAACTTTGATGTAAATAAATGACATAAATAATTTACACTAAACCAGATATCAAATATCAACTGAGAATATGTATTCTACAGAACGATAACTGTGTGGTTGTCCGTATTCATCTAACAGAAGATTAACTGAACCTCTTCTGAACGTGGCCATTGGACTGCTGGTCTGCAGGAAGTTCAATGATGAGCACACATGACTGAGCATGTTCAAATCCTTCCTTACTGCTGGGAGTCTTAGGAGAGCACTGAGTGTCCAGCATAAAGACCTGAATGCACAAAGGAAAAGTTTTGGTTTTTTTCCCCCCCCCCCACTGGTTACATGGGTTCATTTTGTGAAAATGTTACACTAATGATCGTATCAAATTAATATCATATCTCAGTGTCAGTCTTACTGTGTTCAATTTTGTATTCATCAATATCTTTGATTCATTCATTTATTTTAATTAACCATTTTATCCTGGTCAATATTATAGAGAAGTCTGAGTATATGTGGTGAACATTGGACACGGTGGGAATTAGACCCTGGATAGAACACCAGTCCTGGACCAGTTCCCCCCCATTACAAAATGGAAACTGAATATGTATGTGATTATGAAAGTGTTACTCCTAGAGCACCTGCTGTGCCATGGCACGGATCCTCAAGTACTCAGCCTCAGCTGAAGCAGAATGTGTCGGGGCAGCTACTTTCACCTCGCACGCGTCCCCTGTGAATGTGTCCGAACCACTCCGAAAACACGCAAGCAGGTTCTACAGGAAGGGAAAAGAGAATGTTAATAGTGGTACATCTGGCAGCCATGGCCTGAAGGCTAGAGAAGCAGCCTTGGGCCTGAAGGGTCGCTGGT
>JAOTRR010000043.1:7157563-7168805 GCA_028570945.1 Gogo arcuatus | reverse complement strand
TGCGAGAGTACATGTGACGAAAATAAAGGCTTCAGCCTTGGTTCTTCTTCTTCTTTTCTCCCTGGCCCACAGAGTATTCTTACTAACCCACAGAGTATCCTCACTAAATCATAGAGTATTCCTATTGGCCCACAGTATTCTCACTAACTCAGAGTATTATTACGGATCCATAGAGTATTCTCACTGAATCTCAAGTAATTCTCACTGACCCACACAGTATTCTGACTAAATCAGAGTATTTTCATTAACCCATAGAGTATTCTTTACTGACCCACAGAGCATTCTCACCAAATCATATTCTCACTGACCCATAGAGTATTCTCCAATCAGATAGTCCTTCATGTCATTCTTGCTTCCATGCACAGTGCGCAGAGAACTGAAGAGCGGCCTCCAGCCTGACTGAATCTGAGGAGAACACAGCTCCACCAGCTCCCCAATGGATGTGATCACCTTGCAGCCATGATGGAGAGAACAGTGTGTTTGAATGATAAGGACATCATGTACTATCAAATCTCTAAATTCATGACCTGTTCCAAACCGATTTAAATATATAATCAGCTGCTGCCTTTCTGGACATCCTATAGGTAAGTAAACAGTATTTGCAACTATCCAATGAAAATTAATGGAAAATTTATGTTAAGTGTGCATATACTACACAAATGAACCTCAACAAAAGTGGCGAAACAGCTTTTTTTTTTTTTTGGTCCAAAGAACAGGCTATTCCCCAAACTCACTGGGCCAGTTATTACTACTTGTAACACCCAGTTTCAAAATTGAACTTTTTGCTTTCACATTTAATTGGACTAATTAAAAATATTTTGAAACTTATTTTAATTTCTTTTTATTATTTAATTTTATTCTATGTTTATTTAAACTGTTCTCTCATGTTTTTTTTTTCATATACTCCAAAACAGTAATCACCTCATGCAGAAGACATTTAATATTTATTAACCAAAGCCCCTGTATTGTCTTAAGATTATAAAGGGCTGATCATTTTTTGATAATAAAGAGAGTAAGGTCAGAACTTCCTGACTAAGTTTGCCCCAGACAAAATTACACTGTAAATGTTATCTGTCAGTGAAAAAATAATCAACTTGGTCTGGAAAATAAACATAAATGAACTGTCTAATAATAGTCCCAGCTGAGAAACTGCTCAAGCATCAGTCCGGCATTCACCTGGTCCTGTACATCCTCATCACAGAGCTCCAGCTGCATGATGTGCTCAAAGGGCCGGAAAAGTGCCTCATTGAAGTGGAAGTGGGGAAGCTCAGCCCAGCTGCTCAGCACCTCCATCAGCACATCATGGATAAATGACACTGCCTTCTGGGATACGTGCCGTTCTTTATGACATGCAGCCTGGAGAGGCAGAACAATAATCAGGGTTATGTTTTGTTTCTGAGAAGGTAAAATGGACAATGTTTAATGCTTCTAATAATGTACATGTTGAAACACCATAAACATATACATAAATTACTGTGTAACTAAACTGTTGCCATGGTAAACTGTGTAAATAAATAATCTGGCACACACACAACACTAAAAGCCCTAATGAGTCTCTACTGCTACCATTTGCTTTTTTCATACCTCCACCAGATGAGGCGCCACCACACTCCAGGCTCTCATCATATGCAGAAGTGGCCGGCTCTTGTTCCTTACTATATGAAGCATGGCCTCACCTAGCCTGAAGAGGTGAAGAGCACTGCGCTTGTCTTGTGTTGACTTGGCCTCCCCTTTAATGACAGAACAAAGAAAATCAATGAAATACAACCACAATTGTTTGATGTTCAACTCAGGTCTGAGGGAGAAAAAAATTGGACTTAGAAATAAAAAAATTGTAATGACACACCTGGCATGGCTAAGGAGTAGTCCCCAGTTTCTGTGACCGAGTTGAAAAGCTGGGATTGTGATGCTTTCCTCAGCTGGTGTAGGAAACCCACTAGACCCACCAGGTTAAGTTTATTCACTGCATCTTCAAACAGTCTTAAGATGTAAGCAAGAGCCATACATTATAAACTCATACACTGGAATGAACTAGAAAAATATGATACAAAAAACAGAGATGTATTAAGACATAGTGAGTAATAAATATCATTTTTAAATGCCATTTTCATATTTCTATTAAAACATACATCGATCAGCCGTAACATTAAAACCACTAACAGGTGAAGTAACAGGTCAAGCGCAAGATCTGGGTGACTTTGACAAGGGCCAAATTTTGATGGTTAGACGACTGGGTCAGAGCATCTCCAAAACAGCAGGACTTGTGGGGTGTTCCTGGTATGCAGTGGTTAGTACCAACCAAAAGTAATCCAAGGAAGGTCAACAGGGTCATGGTTCCTAAGGCTCACTGATGAGCATGAGGAGTGAAGGTTAGCCCGTCTGGTCCAATCCCACAGAAAAGCTACTGCAGCACAAATTGCTGAAAAAGTTAACACTGGTTATGATAGAAAGGTGTCAGAACACACAGTGCATCACAGCTTGCTACGTGTAGGGCTGTGTAGCCGCAGACCGGTCAGAGTGCCCATGCTGTCCCCTGTCCATCGCTGAAAGCGCCTACAATGGACACGTGAACATGGAATAAGGAACATGACAGAGTTAAAAGGTGTTGACTTGGCCTTCAAATTCCCCAGATCTCAATCCAATTGAGCATCTTGAGATGTATTGGACAAACAAGTCCAATCTATGTAGGCCCCACCTTGCAACTTACAGGACTTAAAGGATCTGCCACCAGATACCACAGCACACCTTCGGAGGTCTTGCAAAGTCCATGCCTTGATGTGTCAGAGCTGTTTTGGTGGCACAATGGGGACCTACACAATATTAGGTAGGTTGTTTTAATGTTATGGCTGATCAGTGTAAATGTTGCCTGTAAACGAAATGGTAAAACACAGAGCTGATGATAGCTGTGCCGTGATGAATTATTAAAGAAAATGGAAGTTAAACAATTAAAAAGCCAGGCAACTACTAATTGTCTTGTTTTTGTCACTGCAGGAAATGGTATTGACTTCAGAATTCATCATCATGGTTTTACTCACATTCTTCAACATTAAAAGCCAGGACAGTAGTTTTATGCATGTCTAAAAATGACAACACTTAACAACACAACTTGTGACAGCTTTTGTTTAAACTACTGAACAAAATGGATAGTCATATATACTTTATCATCTGCTAAATCTGTGGTTATTGTTGATCATTTATTTCTTACATTACTAAATGATATTAAGTGCTTGGCAAAAGGCTCCCAGCCATATACTGTAGTCCTCTGCATGCTGTGTTTTTCTGTCATTCAATCATGACATCATTTATGCATGCTTACTGCATAAGTCCACAAAAAAAAAAAAAGAAAATAAAAAAGTGGAAAAATAGGAGAAACAAATCTCTCCAGGTGTGATACCTATCCGCCTGTGTGGAGAGTGTGCAGACAACTTTAGCAGCGCTGTTGCCCGTCAGGAGACTGCCGCCCCGCAGATCAAAACCTTTTGCATTGCTGTTTTCACGCAACAGCTCCTGGATGGAAGTGGGCTGGATAACTGGGTGGCTCAGGCTCAGCTCCAGCTCAGAGACAGACTCCACACTCAGCTCTGGATTTCCCATTATTGATGAAGCCCTCTGAGTTTGAGTGATGGTCATAGGAGCCTGAGAACTCCCATCACTGAAGTGGCTGTGTTCCAGCGAGCTCACATACTCCACCACTCTGAAATGGTACAGAAAGAATTCAGGGTGTGTGGGGAGACTTGGGAAATCTGGGTGTAATTAAGTTCAGGTTGTCAGACTAGTCCTCCCAAAAACCTGCTGGTTTGTGGACTGGAAATTCTAATTTGGCCCTAGGTGTGAATGAGTATATGAATGGCGCCCTATAATAAGGGGGCACCTATAATAATGGGGGGACTTAAGTTCCATTCAAGGCATATTTCTCCAAGACATGATCTTACATCCATTGTTCCTGGGATACACCATGACCTTGACCAGGATAAAGTGGTTACTGAAGAAGAATGAATGACAGTTTGTGACAACTCCCATAACCACAACATTATTACATGTCCTCCAGTGAAGCTCCTATCCCGCTCACAGTCAATTACACTACTTTAAATAACCCCTAACCCTTTTCAAATGACGCCCCAGCATTGTCTTGATGATTTCCAGTCTTTATTAGTGTTTTGACCACAGCCTGCTTCACATTTAGTCTTGCCTAGTTTATACTTGTGTGCAGTTGTTCTGACCAATTGCATGCCTCAAGTTTCTGAGTATTGTAAATGTTTGCTACATTGGTTTTCCTTAAACTTAATAAAACCTACACTTGTGTCTGTTTGGCCACTTCATATTTCCTTAGTCTCATACCATCTGACCCGTACTAAATACCTACAAATAATGGGTATTACACACACAAAAAAGTACTTAAAGTTAGCTGACATTTTGGAAGTGCAACAATTTTAAAACCAGGTTATGTAAGTAACATATAAAGCCAGAATAACAAGACGACGTGTACCTGAAGACATGCGGCCAGCAATCATGATTATGGCTGCCCATCTCTAGACCCACGCTGAGGATGGCATCCATGCAGAGCATGTGAGCAGTGTGCAGCTTCACTCCCTGACCCCGACCCATCTGCTCCAGTTTCTGCTCCATTCTATGCTTAACTAACATCAGCATACACAAACACCCCATTAATAAACACTCCAATATCCACAAGAAAATAATATAGACATAAGTACATTTTAAATATACATGACGGTAACATTATTTGGCATACACTTTAATGTTCTTAGCTATTTCCAGCAGACACTATGATGTGGCATGTGGAAAACCAAATACCCACTGGTGGATGGGGTGAAAAGATTTGTCTAATCATGAATATATGTCTCCATGAACATGGCAGTGGCCAATCTTAAAATAAAAGCTAATCATGAAATAGAAGCATATGTAAAACACCAGTGTTTAAGGTTATAGTAGTTGTTGTTCTATATTCTATTATAGGTATGCACCTTCTAAGATGTCCCTTTCCCACATTTGGAAAAATGTGCTAATCATAAGAAAATTCCATATAGGAATAAAAGAAAGGAAACAAAAGAAAAATATATGTTTGCAAAATATTTATAGATTTTGATACCTTGCTGTGTAACAGCTCATTAAAAACAAACAAACAAACAAACAAACAAAAAAACTTTGGCATAAAATTAACTCCATAACTGTTTATACTACCAATGTAACAACTCAATTATGGAATGTACACATTGAGAAACATATAAACTTTAGATCATTAAAAATTTATAATTAAAACTAAAATTTTAATTGTAAAGCATATAATCAACTGATTAATATAATCATCATCATCAGTTGTTCAGGAGACCGGTGACTTGATTTGATATCTTCTGCCAGACCTGCTGGTCAAGCATGGCCGCCTTAAGGTGATCCCCCGGTAGGCCGATGTCCCTTTCGAGGACAGCTCTGAGGGTTGTGCAAGGCCAACCGACCTCGTTTCGCTTTGAGCTCCCAGAGTAGAACTCTGGCAGTGGGTAGATCGTGCCGCAGCACGTGGATACACAGTGCTAGACGCCTCTTCCTTATCACGCACGAGAGTCGGGGTTGGTTTCCGTACAGTCGGTCATTTGACCAATGATTGTGCCATGAGACATTTAGGATTCTATGCAGCATACGGGTATAAGTGTCATTGAGGGACTTTTCCTGGGTTTTAGTCAACAACCAGGATTCCAAGCCATACAGGAGGAGTATAGACTCCACTGATGCTTTGAATACTTTAATCTTTGTTTCTCTGGACAGTGGGGCAGCCCAGATTTTGGACAGAGTTGAGGGCACCCCACGCTTTAGCCTTCCGGCAGTCAATGTTGTGAGAGGTATTTGTACAGCTACCAAAGTACTTAAAGTCGTCCGCTTTCTCTATGGCCGAGCCATCAAGGGCGTGGAGGGGTTGGTCAGTTGAAGGATTGAAGTGCATCCGTTTGGTTTTATTTGCGTTCAACTGAAGGCCAACTGCCTGGGAAGCCAGCTCAACCCAGTGGAGAAGTGTCTCGGCAGAACTGATGGTATCTTTGAGAAGCGCAGTGTCATCAGCAAAGTCTAGGTCAGCAAGGTGGACTGCGGGGTGGCATGAACTACATCCGCACTTAAGTGTCAGGCTGTCATCGGGATGTACGGCTATACAGAAGGGCGTAGTCGAGGACAATAATGAAAAGCAAGGGGGCTAGTGGATCCCCTTGAAGTACGCCTAAGTTGATGGTAAATT
Organism: Gogo arcuatus; assembly: GCA_028570945.1. Taxonomy (NCBI): domain Eukaryota; kingdom Metazoa; phylum Chordata; class Actinopteri; order Siluriformes; family Anchariidae; genus Gogo; species Gogo arcuatus. The sequence goes on along the minus strand of JAOTRR010000043.1, from coordinate 7,162,564 downwards.
CCTCCATTTCACCATCAGGAGTAATGATGACGGCAGAGTTGTCCACATATGTTATCTTGATGGCTTCTACCATGACCGGAAAGATTCCATACGCATAAAGGATGGAAAACATGGTATTGCATCTGATAGAATCGAATGCCTTTTTAAAGTCTAAGAAGACAACAACTCCCTCCTTTTGGCGGTTCATGAGCTCTTCAATGATGCATCAGAGAGCTAGGATTGCAAGATAGTAGAGCGCAGTTTTCGGATGTCATTTTGGTTTGGGCGCAGGAAGTTGTCCATTACAGGCCTGATCCTGTTTAGCAGCAGTCTGTTGTAGACTTTTGAGGCCACTTGGGTTAGGCTAATACCTCTGTAGTTGTCGGGCAGTGTTAGGTTACCCTTTCTGGGTGTTGGGATGCTGCCAGATAAACCCCATTCTTTTGGCCGGCTCCCTGATAAGGTGTCATTACAGAACACGGAGAAACTTTCTGATGTTGGGAGGTTTATATAGCTTGATCGGAAGGCCGTCGAGCCCAGGTGCTTTATCTGGCTTCATTTGTTCCACAGCAGTGTCAATCTCAGATTGACTAAATGGGCCGGTTTCGATTTATTGGTTGATCTTGAAAATTTGGATGATGTTTACTGGAGTATCTGACAAGGGATTAGCTGGTGATAGGAGCCTTTGAAAGCGATCTTTCCACAGGGACAGGGGGTCTTCACCTTGGATGAAGACCATGTGAGATGATTTGTTTGATAGTTTCTTCACTAGTTGCCAGGCACTTTTTGTATCTAGGCATGAATTGCTGGAGTCAAATTGTGATAGGATAGCACGTACTCTTATTTCCTCGACTGTCATATGCGGAACATAAGGCATCTTGAGCAGACCGAATTGAATGCACACCAGCATCAATGGTGGCTTAGCACCTCTTCAACGTCAGGGGCAGACTGATATTGGAGTGTCCTTGGGGCTTTTCTTTGGGAGGAGACTCTCCCCAGCTTTGTTACAGACTTCAACAAAAGATGAATATGACTGGTCCTTTTCGGGAAGGTTTTGAAACTCTTCAGAAATTCTCGCGTCGATAGACTTGGCAAGGGTACTATCGACAGCTAGGGAAGACCAGTTTAGCAGTTTCCTAGACGAGCTTTTAACAGATCGAAGGCTTAATTTGGTTGTGATGGTAACGATTCTGTGGTCACTGCCAATGGGATTTGAAGATGAATGAGCTTGACAGTCTGTGACGCTATTACGCCAGCGTTACAGCAGAGGATGAAGTCAATTAGGGAAAGGAAGCCTCCCAGGGACCTGTGGGTCCAGAGTTTTCACCTGGTCTTCTGAAAACAGGTATTTGCTATGATAAGGTTGTATTTGTTAGCAAATTCAGTAAGGAAGTCGCCATTTAGATTATGTTCAATGTAGAAAGAATGACGTGCTGCTACTTGGGCATTAAAGTCACTGCCGATTATGAGGAAGGCATGGGGAGGTACTGAGCCAACTGTATCACTCAAAAGGCCGTAGAATTGGAGGACTTCCTCCTCTGGTCTGTTGTTGTTGGGCGAATAGCATGAGATGAGATATGTCTTGAGGTTGCCTTTAAACACGGCCAAGATAATTCTAATCAGACACCTTCCTGACAGAAATGAGCAGGGATAGGAACAAGGATCTAACTGCCAGTCCAACTCCGTGTATAGCCGCTCCTTGAGTGTTATAAGAAGCTGAGGCGGTAAACAGTGTCACAGAGCCTAAATTGCGGGCGACCAGGTCGGGAGATTCGGCCTCGTGGATGAGTCAGTGTTCTTGAATAGATACGATAAGTGTGTTGTATTGGCACATAAGGAAGCTACGTTCCTCTTTGGATGATGGAGTCAAAAGAGTTCGAAAATTTAGCTGTCCTAGAGTGATGAGTTTTCCAGGACGCATAAGACCTTTCCTGGGCTGGCGATCAGACAACATCCTCCCATGAGGGTTTGGGGCGCTGTCATCATTAGATGCCTGGTGAGCATCGACAGTCATGGTAGAAGGTGGAGTTGTAGCACGGGCTTGAACATCATCTTCATCAAGTTTTTGAGTTGCTAGATAATAACGGTGTGTTGCAAATACTCCCGGGATTTTCTGTCTGGGTTTACTTCCATAGATCTGCCGCATTCTGCGAAACCAGGGGCGCCGCTAGAAGGCACTGCGGACGGTCTTCCCCGTGTGAGAGGCTGGATGATGGGGTCTCTTGCTGGTATATTGGCCATATTTTGAACTTCACATGGTGCTGGATATAGGGAGACCAGTCTGGGACGTTGGTGCCAACACCCATTAATATAAATGTTAATATAATGCTTTTTTCCATAGGTTATAGCCCAATAATGTGTTACGGACATGTAGGCATATGTGTGTCCAATATCAAGATGATACAACAGTCTTTTGTTCTAATACAAAGTTTAACCTGTATCCAAGTTAGAAAGATTAAAACTTATGTTAAAAAAGGTTCAATTGATAATCTGCAATTAATCCTCTCCCCCTAAAGTGTCAGGACTCTCATATTCCTTTTCAAATCTCCCAATATAAACCGTTGCATTCTTGCATATCCTTTTGTTCCAACTTCACTCTGCTATAAAACACGCATGTGTGTACCTTGAGTAATAGCATCTCCAGCTTCAGCCTGATCCTTCTCTTCTTTTTCCTCTGGAACACAGGAAGCTGCTGCCATCTGAGCTACAGCCGAGGCACAGTTGGCAGCCACGCCTACATTCATGTATGCGCGCACACATTCACACATTTCATAAGAGCTCACAGAAACCAGCAGGGAAATATCTGGTGCACTCTGTTAGGAGATCCTAAAATACAACTCACTTACTTTAGGTTAAAATTACTATTTAAGTTGGATCAGGATTATTTAAATTTGATACATTAACACATAAAATACCAATTTCCCAATATCTTCAGGGGTGTATACCCCTGAATCTTTGATTCCTCTTCACCATCAACTATGATGGTCTGTGTTCTTTACCTAGAGCACAGCTGAGTGCAGCAGCCTTGCGCAGGCCATCAAGACTGAGGCAGATGGTTTCTCTCTCCCTCTGGTTCTGCACTTTAACACCTTCTGCACCCAAGATGAAGGCCAGAGCCCGCGAGCTGCCTGCCATGCGGCCCGTCAGAGGAGTAGACAGAGTGTCAATCAGGTTCTTCCAGCAGCCGATCAGGATGTACCGTGCAAACACTATACCTACAGCAATGAGAAAGTGTTTCCGTTACAAACACTAACACACTAATATTCATTAAGAATTGGACCTGGAGTCAGGACAAAGTATTTTACAAGCAAAAATCATACTAAATGTGCATACTGTATGACTATGAAAAAAGTGTGTACGTACTTGTACTTGCTACATATTGAGGACAGTAATACATTTTTTAACCAACATAGTTAGGACATTTTTGGGAAGTGAGGACATTTTGGCTGGTCCTCACTTCTTCAAAGGGCTGTTTGAGGGTATTTAGGTATTTAGTTGTGATGGTTAAGGTTAGGAGCTAGGGAATGCATTGTGTCAGTGAGTGTCCCCACAAAGATAGAAATACAAATGTGTGTGTGTGTGTGTGTACACACTAGTGGAGAGCAGTTATTAAAATTATTTTAGTATTTCCGAAGCATTCATCTACAGTTGAATTACATGGCTCAGGAACATATACAAAAATATTTTGTAAAAATGCATTTTAATCAGATTTATAAAAGGCAAGGGAATGAATAGCCTCAACATGTAACATATGGCACCTGCTCTCCAAACCAGGAACATTCTTTATTTGAACAGCACTTTATCTTTGAACAGGCTTTATCTTGGTTGACAGATGTTGTCATAGAAACAGAACTGCCTAAGTGCTTGTGCTGTGATGAAAACCTCCCCCCGCCCACCTCTGTGTACACACATACTGAAACAGCGTGCAAAAACACACAGAGAGGTGCTGGAAAACGTACACTGTACCTGCCAACACAGTATTATTGCCTTTCTTGTCACTTGTAAAAGACGACTGTGAGGAGGCTCGTCTAATCAGCTGACCTCCTATAGCACTACTGCCAAGTCCATCAATATCTGAACAGAAATGAAAGAAAAACAAGGGGGGGGGGGGTATATGTGTGCAAATATTTGATAGTAACCCTGCAATGTGGCACAAAATAGTTCTCAATTTTATAATGATCCTTTCATAAAGCAAGCTTGCAATTCATTTAGTTCAGGAATACATCGTCACAACCAGTAAAAACAAGACAGATGACAAAGTATGTCTCATGACATACGCATGTATTTTACAATTATACACAATTAGTTGCCAGTTTAATAGGTCCACTTGCCTTATTCCTATAACAGTCGGTAATTTTATCACCTACCATATAGGTCCACTTTATGTGTAAATTACCGACTCTAAAGTTTACTAACTGGGATGAGTGTAGAAGCTTTGTTGTTGTTTTTTTTACTTGTATACCATATAAAGATGTTATATAATTCATTTTCAATAAACAATTGTCTTATATTTCAGGTGTTGGAAGGAGTCGTCGTGAAGAACAAGCAGGTAATGAGTGTCTACACCTGTGTGATTTAAGCAGGTTTTAAACAGTGTGTTTTCAGCAGTCTTACATATATTACGAAATGATACTAATAAAATCTTAGCCGAATTCTATGATATTGCGATAATAATGAAGATCCTGTAACAACAGACTTGTGATTAAGAAAACTACTACATTCTGCTTACATCAATCAGCATGATCCAAGCTTTTGCAAAAATAAATAAAAAAACAAATAATAATAATAATAATAATAATAATAATAATTGGGGTAGCATAAATAGAAACATTCTTCAACATGAGTTTGAAGTAATAAGGATAAAAAAATTTTTTTAATGTCCATTAGCATGTTCCATTCACATTTCACCACTGCTACATCATACAACCCCAAATCAGAAAAAGTTGGACGGTAAGTTGAAACTGAATTTAAAACTGAAAACAATGATTTGTAAATAATCTTTGACCTGCATTGCACTCAAAA
>JAOTRR010000043.1:7143556-7156173 GCA_028570945.1 Gogo arcuatus | reverse complement strand
ATAAAAATACAGTAAATAGCCCTATTCCACAACTGTAGTAATCCATATTATATCAAGAACCACTCAACTAAGTAAAGAGAAATGACAGTCCATCATTACTTTAAGATATGAAGTGTCTTAATTAATAAAAAATAAAGAAAAAACATTGAATTAGAAGGTGTGTCCAAACTTCTGACTTGGTACTAAAATGTAGAGACTAAGCAGCCACCATAAGTGTAGAAAGCTGTTTGTTCCTACCAGGGTGACAATGGGAGGAGCAGGTTTCCTTTCGTAGTAACCACAGGTGCTCAGTTTGAGGTTGAGAAGCAAGGCGTAGTAGGACACTAAATACAATCCATCTGCATTCATCAAAGCCTGGCAGCTCAGATTCTCACTACCCTCAAAGCCAGGAGAGTGAATCCCACCTGAAAGGGAACAGAAACTCCGAGTATGTTGGTGGGCCCAGAATTACATTCTTCCCTCTCATGAATGCACACCTTATTACATTAGTTTCACTTTTAGTACATACATCATGGCAGTGAATAATATACTTTAAGTTGTGTAAGTGTACAGTAAACTCTGACTTTAAGTGATTACTGATCTATGACCAGAAGGCTATGAGCTGAAATCTCAGATGACTATGCAAGCTTGCCACTAACCCTTAACAACTACAGGAGTGATGTACAATGACTGACCTTAAACTATGAACCCAAAATAAATACATTAAAATCATTACTTGCATTTTTTGGAAAAGAATGCTTCTTCTAAAACATGCCCGTCTCTGGGAAAGAATCCATCGCAGATGCTTTGTTAACGTACCTACTTGCAGACCTGAGCAGAAGGTTGAGGAGAAGTTTTGTAGCGTGACATCCACATCTGTAGGGCTGTGCTGGGCCAGAAGGCGTGGCAACAATGCCACCAGAGACTGAACAAACAGGCGGGCACTCTGCTGATCCGCCTCCTGGTTCTTCAGCAGCTTGAGTGAAAGCGCGGCAGTGCGCAGTGAACGATGGGCAGGGACATGGCGCAGCGTCTGCTCATCGTCACCCAATGAGCCATTGTCTGAACCAACATCTGAAACATCCGAGCGGCCCGAGTCCTTCTCAGCAGCCGTGGAGTACTGATCGCATGAGTCAAATTCTGTGCGTGAGAGTTCTTGCTCATCCATACTGAAATTGCTCTCACTGTAGCGTGAGCCATGTGAGCGCATGCGAGACTCTACCGACAGGAAGTTGGTGAGGTCTGGGTAGGCCAGGGCATGGGTGCGCTGCACCACATCTGGAGGGGCACCACTTTCCCCTGCAGCACCTCCACAGGACGAAGGCGAAGGTAATCGTGCATCGTCTCCACACTCCTCTGGGTTGGTTCGGCCCAGATCCCCCTCCAGGGTAACCTGGCCTGTGTCAGTGGTGACGCTGATGCTGATGTCAGGGCTGCGTTCAGGAATGGCCGTCTCCCAGGTGGCATTTTCAGAGGACAGAACGCGCCGCTGCCAACGGAAGTCGGCCTCATTGAGCTCCACCGTTTCCCTTGACAACTCCGCCCCTTCTTTCAAGTCATCCAGTCGACGGAGCAAAAGTTGTGCCTGGTCTATATGCAGGCCATGTCCCTGGCTGAGCTCGTCGAGGGCAGTCAGTAGTGCACAAGCACAAGAAACAGAGGAATAGCAAGCCTCAATGCCACCCTTCACACAAGCTTCTGTCATGCCATCCATCACCCTGCAGAAGCAAAACATAAAAAAAGTGTCTAATACACCACAATGTCTAATGCTCAAGCTCCTTTATTGATATGACTTGGACACTTACAACTTAAGAAGGTCAAGATGCGATTTCCTCTTCGAGAAGGATCTCTTCCTGGTCTCAGGCTCAATCACACATGGGCCAGCCAGGTCAAACAAGCGCTGCGGGCTACCGAGGATCTAGCAGCAGACCACAGAAATGAGTTCGTTTAATAGACTGGATGTCTTTAATCTATACAAAAGATGAGTAATGCTCACAGAATTGGTAACACTGCTAATTATTAGTAAATGTTAGGTTTTCTCCAAGGTCCCATTAATATAACTGCAAAGTTAACAAAGGTAACTTTAAAACCCACCTCCTTCATGATCTTGATGGCCTCCAATCTGTGCTGTGGAGGCGGGTAGAGCAGGATGCGGTGGTAGAGAGACTGCAGCACAGGCTTCATGGATTCCACACAGCTCACTAGCCGCACAAGCTCGGCTGCGATGTAGCAGATGGTGCGGATCACTGGTCCAATCATGGCAGGGGCACTGGAGGAACAGCCAGAACCCCGGCCCTGATCACTAACCCCTGACCCCAGTGCAGCCTCCACCTCCTGTGATGGAGCTCCGTGAGCAGAGGTGATGGTCTTATCATTCACAGGGTTGCCTGTGATCACCACCAGAACTGGACACAGCTGCTTCCTGTGCAACATGTCCAAAACAGCAGTGGCCATGTTATTAAGTACACCTGCCTTTTACCTACACTCACTGACCAATTTATCAGGTACAACTTTGTTGGTATAGAATTACTGTCTGTAGTCCACACAATGAAGCACCTGTGTGTGTGTGTGTACTGGACATATTTTGCATTCAGATACAGAAAGTAACTAATTTTAAGTATTTGTGTGAGGACAAATAAGCTATTATCAATGATCCACTGATCACTCAGTATTGTTTTTCTTAAGTGACTGATGATCCCTATTGCTAAGTAAAAAAAACAAAACAAAAGTTATCATACAAATACCATTCGTGTAGGTTAATTTATATCTCAAATAAGACATTTTACCAGACAAGATCCGTGAAGTTGCGGTTCAGATGCATTGTGGGAGGGCAGCTGCTGAGCATAGCTAAAATGCACTCTAGATACAGCAGCTGCAACAGCTGGTTGTCACTGTCAAAGGAAAAACAAAATTGAAGCTCCATAACAGCTCACACATAGCAGAAACGGAGACAGAGAGAATGATAACAATGCCTAGAGGCAAACACCTGTCAGAGACTCGCAGTTAACGCCAATCGCATTTCATTAAAAATGATTCAACTTGGACAGGGTAACAGCATTGCTACAAAAAACTAATAGGAATTAGGCCAAACATTTTTTCAGGTCAGACAGCAGAGCCGGACACTTACTTTGAAACAGACTCCAGTTTTTCACAGAATACAGTGAGGACAGTCACCACGTCCTCATACAGCATTGCTGTGGTGGGAGAAAAGTCTAACAGACACAAACGCATGCTGCATTACTGATAAATAAAAGTCAGATCTATAACACACTGGCACCTACACGTCTCATGGCACCTCTGGCACATAAATGTGACTATTCAACTGAAGAACCAATGAGCTAATAAAAGCTCCACGTCTGCACTACATCCACAATTATGATGAACATTATTTGGTATGTTCATTTTTAGTAAATTGCTTTATCTATTAATGATAAATATTTATTTTGATTAAGTGCAAATGCAAATGATATGCTTAAATATACAATTAAACCCCGATCAGAAGTGAGTTTGATCATACAGATATTCAAAGGTGAAATTGATGTATAAAGAAACTGTGGAATATGTATAAGTTTGCTCTACAATTCTATTTCCCTGTACACAACTCGGTGATAAATAAGGGCCGCTGTACATTACAGAGTTGTAATTTACTCTTTGTTCAGGTTGGGATAGTTCGGGTTAATCATAATTAAATATACCTTTGCGTTTGCTTGTAGGCACTGTATGCCCGCGTTCATCTGCACCCTACGAACACACAACAGAGAAATTAAAGGAACAGCTTATTTATTATTATAATATTGTGCTGACTTGTCCTGGGATTATACATTGAACAATTATAAAAATATCCATCAAGTTACAACATCAAGCTATTTTCATATCTTGGTATTCGCTTCTATCATAATGTAATATCACAATATTGCACTTTAAAAAAAGAAATAAATTCATAACCTGTTCTTTTTGGAAAATGATTAAGCATGGTTTCTTCTTGGTTTAATCAAGACATGGCTTCATCACAGGTTGTCATGTACAACCCAGTGAGCATGTGACTTAGCCTGATGGCTTCTCAATAAACACTGAACTAAACATAGTTACAATTTTAAATAGTTCTTACTCAAGTGAATGAACTCCCATAGCTAGATTGATAGCTAGCCAGAAATACACACTGTCTGTGAAGCTGTGCTATATTAGCAAGCTAAATTTCACCACTTCTCCTCATCTACAAACACACTGTAACTCACACAACACAGCAAAGGAAATGTTATTAATAAAGCAGACAGGTTTCTTACATCTTACATGTCTAAATACATTTCTCAGATGTAATGGAGGATCTGTCTGGCACATTTTGCAACCCTTGTTTGAAGAACAGAATTATGAGATCGCCTTCCTAAAAACGACAAGTCAAACATTTTCACTTGAATTTTGCCTGCAAAATGATTCCATACACATATACTACCCAGAATTACTGAGTGTTTCCCAATGTCAAGGAAGCATCTTTAACTGGCTGCATTTCAAGGATGCCACATCATTGAATCCCGCTGAAGGACGTCCGATGTCTAGGATCCTTCGAATTCCACCAAGGACCGAGTCCTTTGTTCAGGGAATTGTCAAGGATGCCTGTGTGTATCCTTGGCGTTCTTAAAGCACCCACAATCCTATGTACACGTACAAGGCAGAACCTTTTCAATGACGCACACCTACACAAGAATTTTGTTTTTGCAGGGTGGCTGGGGAAAACTTATGAATATTCATGAGGAAAGTGCTACCTGATTGACTGATGAATGACTTTTGTTTCACTATGTTGCTTTGATGGAAAACTCATTAAAAATCACAGCGTTTATCAACCCTTACCTTATTGACATACATACATTCTCTGAGTTGGGGTTCCCAAGTCTACACAATGCAGTGAAACATTAAGGCATTCACCACCCATTCGGGGTTGCCCGCTCCTCATCCCCACCCATTCGGGGTGGCCCGTTCCTCATCCCCCGCCCATTCGGGGTGGCCCGTTCCTCATGAATATTCATGTGTTTTCCCCAGGCACCCTGCAAAAAGAAAATCTGCCACCTGCACACTTGCTACACTGTTCCATTATGTGTCCTCTAAATACTGGGAAGCAAGGAAGCATCCTTGACTTTGAGAAATACCCACAGTCTATCCATTCATCTGCCCATGATTGCAACAATATTTTGAAACCGAATATCGTATATTATATTGTTGATTTCTAATCTGTAAAAGTGAAGGTGTATCAAGACCAAAATTAGTGCTAAATCTTGTTAAATGCAAGTATGTTAAAACTGTATGTGCAAGGGCCAGTATTTGTTCTGTATCATACACTTGAAGCAAGAACATACTAATCCAATTTTGACAAAATGTTTTTCCTTTCCTTTAAGACATTGTAATTCTGACAGAGCTTTATATACATGTATGTGTGTGTTTATAGATGACTCACCGAGCTGTCCTGTCTGTGGTGTAGTTGAAGGGTAAGGTCACCCAGGATCTGACTAAGTGTGGCCCTTACTGCTGTGTTGATGCTGCGTTGATGACAACTTGATATGTATGTCGGGATACACAACTGTAGACCACACACACACACACACACACACACACAGACACAATTAATCCACACAACCAATGTCAAGCATCAACTACGTGAATAATGGGTGCCATAAATCGGAGTTTTGGGGGAGGGTGGGGGTCAGGGGGCAATATTTGTGGGGCACAGTTCTAACACCCTTGCAGTGGAGCATTTTGCATTCTTACACACACACACACACACACACACACACAGCATAAGCTACCCCACAACCGATATCATGCAAGTTTCCAGATGTTCATTTGTGCATTTTCTTCATATACAATTCACAAAATATAAAAATGCCTTTTGTGAGTGCACATGAAAAAGCCTTCCACAAAGAATATCAAATGGAAATTTATAAATGAGTGAATGAATGATATTTGAAATACACTGACCAAGCTAATGGTTATCATTATGCTACACGTACTCCAAGTCCACCTTAAATTAGTACTAAGCTGTCAGACTTTTACACTATAAAGAATGTGTTATTTGCCTAATTTGTGCTGAAATCATGAATCCACAAAGTAACAGGATATTTCAGCCTAAAACCTGGTTGCCTCTGCCAGAAGGTTAAGACTACAGATGGATCTTTTAAGACGACAATAACTCCAAAGAAACATCCACATCAACGTTAATGTTTGGCAATGACCGTCTCAGTGTCCAGATTTGAACCCTATTCAAAATCTGTGGCTGAATCGAAGATGGCAGTTCATATGTGCAACCCTGACAATAAAAAAAAAAATTAATGCTCAGTCCTATTATTCTCGCAATAGTCCAGCAAATATTAATTGTAGGGGTGCCAATAATTTTGAAACAGCTTTTGCATAAAACATTATTGTTCAAAATATTTGTACATGTTATTCATTTTAGCTCCTTTTCATTTATGGTTAAGTACAGTATAATCAACTGTGGAAGCCTAAAATGTTAAGTTCCTCATTCCTCATTAAGTCATTAACACTAATCATTCATGAAAGTGTGTTATTTGACTTTCAGGCTGGCAATTCCTTGACTAAACAAAAGTAATTGGATGCCATCTGCTGCAGCAGCCCAGAAAATCTAAAATGGAAAATTCCTTACATCCCTGTTTGCATCACTTGGCATCATGAGTAAGATAAATGACACTCTGAAAGGGAAAGGACACTAACGAACAAATATTCCCTGTGTACGCTGTTCTACACTCAGACGTGGCATCTCGTCTCATAGCAGGATGTTCTGTTACCTTGGTGACAATGGCGAAAATGTTAAGGGCTGGAGGAAGAGGAAAAAATTCAGGTTGACCACCTGTCATGGAAAATTTAAAAAAAAAAAGGGGGGGGGGGGTAGTCAAGGCTGCGTACTTTATGGGTTCTTGTCTGGCCAGAAACTGAGTCATATGAACACGTCAGGGAACAAGAGAGACACATGGGATAAAGTAACAAAGACTGAGCGAGACAGTGAGAGAGTGTTCCTATTTGGGAGGTGCTGATGACAACATCCCTCCAGCTGTGTGAGAAAGATACGAATGGATGCGTCTGGCACGGGCCTAACAACAGACGTGGAATTATGGGAGGAGAGACAAAGTGCATGGCTGTGTACGTATGCATGACTTTACAGATTAATGCTCCAGCTGTCCTTTTGCTGATCAGCTTATATGAAAAATAATAACGAGGTACAATTTGTTTATGACTGAGTTTGTAATAAAACATTCTTACCTCAGCAATCCTCAAGATGTTGTTGCCATTGAACACAAAGCTGGAGGAGTATGTGATACAAAGCAAGACCTGTGACAACAACAACAACAACAACACACACACAGCAGAGATATGGTTAGATTAAAATAGACATAAAAATCTCATTTCCTCGAGAGAATTTGGCCTCAGTACCCAAACAAATAACAATTTATCATCCCAAGACTCCCACACTGAGACTATTCAATAACAGAGACGGCACAATGGCAGTGAATTGATTATGCATGCTAGAAAGAAGACAGCACATTTTGATATTAACACCTCACATGATGCTGCATAAATTAATCTGCAGCAGGCCAAGCCTAAATTTGGACGGTAGTTCAAATTAGAAATCAAATTTGTATGCTTTTATTTGTGCAGGCAAAAATGAAGAGAATCTGCTTCTCTTGAGCAAAAGGTTTACAATAAAAATGAAAATTTGGAGCATGTTTTAGAGCACATTACTGAAGCTCTCTTATTTAATAAGAATTTCCAAAACACTAATTTTTAAGGTATTTTAAGATTTTATCTGGCATGCAATATGGAGCAGTGTGTGTGGTTGCATATGTATTTATGGAAATATATTTTAGGAACAACTTCATTTTTTTGAAAGTAAAAAAATTAGACCTGACAGAATAGATACAGAAAAATAAAATGTATTCTAAGTGCAAATTATAAAATGGTCTTAATAGGATTAAAATGTTGTTCTCTGCAGTGTTATACTGTACCATTTATTAGTTACTGACATCACTGGATTGCTTACTGGGACATGGTCAGCTCGAACCTCATAAAATGAAACGGTATTTGAGCTTACAGAAAAACAAGGTTCTACCAGTGTTTGAACACTGGTCAAAAATCCACTTTCTGGGCTCCTGAGTGGCGCAAAAGAAGGTACAGCAGAGGTACAAAATTGGCCGTGCTCTCTGCGTGGGAGAGATGGCATACTCTCGCTCTTCCATCAATCACATCAACACAAGCCAATCCTGGGCATCTGTGAGCTCACGTATGCAGAAGAGGGTAGATAGCACTTCCCTCTGAGTGCCCCATGACACAGGGGATGACTAAGTTGGGGAGAAAATGGGGAACAGTCTCCAAAACCGTCCACTTTGTAATTGTCTGAACATTTGATGATGTAAATTTGCAGTAACTTCGAAGTGTAGCTCTTGTTGAACTGTTAAAATGGCTCTTCCCCAGAAAGAACCATATAACACTAAGGTCATAATCTGTTGGCTTTTGCTTTGTTTTGTCTAATGTTAGTTTTGTAGTGCTTATAAAGACCTACAGAACCAAAACAACAGCTCAAAATGTCTTGTGTTCAATTAGACATAAGGCACATGGAAAAGCACCTATTAGAATTTTGTATATTTGTGTATATTAGACTCTAGTAGAGCACATAAATGCTCAAAATTCAGGCACTATTGCAGACCTAAATATACAGACTGACCTTCATGACTTCCACCTGTAGATCTTCATGAAGCATGGGGGTCACGCTGACGGCATCCAGCATTTGACTTAGCAGCTGCTTCTCTGGCACTTCTGGTTCCACAGCGACAAAGCGATCGTCACACAGGATCTTCTGCCACAGCATCATGTCAGGATGACAGAGGTTTTTAAACAGAACAAATTCTGAATATCCTTTACTCTAAATTTGATTTTTGTCCTAAATGTTCTGCAAACTTTAACAAGTTAAAAATACTAACACGTAAACAACATTACTTTGAAGCTCATCAGATCTAACCTATTATATCTACATTATTAAAGAATGTTGCACAATCTAAATTATTTCGTAAAATGCAATACATAAATACATGAATAATCTACTTATGTTCTGTTAAAGCTGTCAGAAGGATTTTGTGGCAAATCTCTAAACGCTAAATCTTAACCCAATTCACTTATAAGATATAACACATATGTTGAAGGTGAGGAATGAATTTGCTACATAAATCACATGCATTTTAGTGAGTAATACAAGTTGTTTTTAAACTGCAAATTGTTCCTGATTTGCATTTTTTTTTAAAAATTGGTTGTATAATCAAAATGATAGCCTCACTTGCATTCCCGTGAGAGCTGTCTGGGCCAGCTTTGGGTTTTTGGACTCGAGTGCAAGCTTAAGTGGGAAGAGGCATCTCTCCCTAAAAGCACAGAGCCAACAGTCATTAACAGCCGACAATCTTTCCCCAACCCAGATCCCATCTCACTAAACACTTGTTTTTAAGGATGCAATTCAAAAAGCAGAAGAAACAACACTGAATTGTGCATTTCTGTGTTTTTTGGACCACTGAGAACTCAACTTGTGTCAAATCAAAACCTGTGACAAAAAACCTGACCAACATACCATTTCCTTATAGTAGGTACATATGAGTAGGTTCACCTCAACTGCAAGGACTGTTTTTATAACAATTATTACTGTAAGAAACAATGTGACCAAAATCCTCAAGGGTGTTTTGGATAGTTATGGTTTCTTTTTTTCCTAAATGTTGCTGAACCAGAAAAGGTACCACCAGAAGGACAAACTGAAGAACCTATAAGGGTTTTCAGTGGCTTCCTCACAGCTCCAGGGTTTCCTCCAACTTCAAAAAAAAATAAAAAATCAGTATCTTGGTTACACTTAATAGCCTGTAGGAAGGAATGAGGGTGAATGTGTTTCTGCATGATGCCCTGTGACGGAATTGTGTCTTATTGAGGGCGTATTCCTGCCTCACTCCCAGTGTTCCTGGGATAGGCTCTGGATCCACCACACCCGTGACCAGGATAAAGCAGTTACTGATGATGAATGAATGTAGATTCGTAAATAGTCAGCCATAATTAGTCCTTCAAGAAAAGAGAGCATTATAGTCAATCAATTTCCAGAGGTGTCTGCCTTCATCAGTATCAACCATAACCTTTCTAACAGTGAGCATAAAAACACTAGTTAAATCCAGAATCCAAAAGAATCATCTTCTGACATTCAACACAAGAGTGCTCAACTTATTTGCAATATCTACCGAAATGGAAGCCTGCAAGGACACTACCTGATTTCAGTAATGAGCTTGAAGAAGAAAAACCTCATTAGGTGTTTTGGTGCATGTTAAGTACAAATATGTGCAGACACTGCTGTGCTTGCTTGTTGAACTGAGCACAAAAAGACAGCAGCATACTACTATGAACTTTCACTCAAAAGCAGATTCGGTGAGCCAGTAGGAATGAAATCCAAGACGCTGCTTACCTGACCTTAGATGCTGACATCTTAACTGATCCATTTTGAGCCTCCAGGGTTTCTGTGACAAGCAAAGAAAATGAATAACCCAAAATACATTACTCAAATGTTCAGGAGATAGCTTCGCCCCAGTCCGAATTAATATCCTGCATAAATTTCTGAGATTTTCAGTAGTCCCACAGTGGATAAAGTAACACACTACAGTGATAATACGATATTATGGTCATCATACCATATGCATCAGAAGCTATTCATGGGATCATTTATTCATTAGAACAGCAGATCAGCAGACAAATAAATCACTTAGTAAGGTGAAATATGAGAGGATTCACACTAGTGGGTCAGAAAAGCAGTCTGCAGAGGGATTTTTTTTTTCAGAATCTGTGTTTTTTTTTCTTTCTGTGAGCTCACAGAAAACAAAGTTTAAAGGTTTCCTAGGACTAAGATGGCCGTTGATCTACAGACAGATGTATCTCCTAGGCCATATTCATTCTTCTAATGCAAATGTGCAGTAGCTCAAATAACCCATTTCTGGTTGTTTGCTACTTTTTCCAGCATCATGATGTTTGCAGAATCTCGATCCTAGATCTAAAACTAATAATTCAGCTTTTATGGATGTGAAACATCAATCAGCTTGAAAACATTTCCAGTCAGAATTTCTTTTTAGCATTAGTTGTATAGTTTTTCTTTAAAGATTTTGAACAAAGCTTGAAAAGGGAGGCGGCATGCTTCCTGTATACATTTGTTATGCTGTTATTGTGATGTTCTCTGCTTATTTATTTCCCTAATGTGGACTATAAGAGTGCCCTTTAGGAGCTCATTTGGATTTAATATTAAATATACAGTATAGATGACCATGATATAACTATCCTGAAAAATATACAAGTAAAATTGACCAATACCTATTAGGTTTGCTGTATAATAAGCTGTAAAAATAATAATTTTAGTCTTTCTTGTATGAAACAGTATAGTTTGGTAGGTACAAAACAAAACAAAACAGGAACATAAAGGTGAGCCTTCTTAATAACAAACACTACCATACTATATAGTATGCGAAAATAGTATTATAGGTTGCAATAGGCGGCTTACTGTTCTACACTATTCTATTCTAACATACTAATTAATACAGCACTCAAGCTTGTTTTACAGCTTCGACATCATTTAGGCTACTAAGAGGTTTTATACATAAAAACGTAGCTTCCGGTTGAATAAAACTGTACAATGAGACACAGTTTTGTAAACAGCAGATAAATAAACGTATAAAACTCTGTACAAGCCCACAGAGGAATGTCAGACAGGTGAAACACTTACCACACGCCACGGCACAGACATCACGAATAGCTTTATATTTGTTCCCAGAGGCGTCTTTTTGAAGCTTTCGGAGAATTTCTTCCATTACGAGACGGAAATGTTGTTTTCTGATATCCAAACGACTAAAATAATAGAGTTTTAGGCCTCCAGCTAAACGCGAGGAATCCCGGCTGTAATGTTAGCTAAGCTAAGGATGATTCACGCTTAGCCAGTGATGTGGCCAAACAAACAGACGTTAGTCCGCTAAGCCGGGAACAAAGCGGTTATGTGCGTTCATTACACATGAAACGTGCGTGTTATTTTGTTCTAGTGTATTCTAACGTGTAAAAAACTGTAAATAAACAGCTGTGCTCGTCTCCGGCCGGAGGTGCGACTGCGTCCCTCCTCCTCCTTCTCCTCCTCCTTCTCCTCCTTCTCCAGTCGGAAACTGCGCTTAGACTCCAAAAGCACACCACAGGGGACTCAAACAGCGTGTGGACTAGTCGGGGGACGTGTTTAAAAACAGTCCGTGTTGCTAAAATTCTGCTTTTCAACACTCAGATAATCCATAAAATTACTGTCACTACCACACAAGTCTGGAGTGCGGATTATCTGTTCACACTTTCACATAAAATCCGATATAAACCCAGAACAAAACTAGAAGGGCACTCGGTAGAGTGTATACCTCCGCCAAGCCACATACTGTATTAGACTATCCAGATGTTTACTAATCTGGGATGTGGATCCATATAAGTATATGCCTACTGAATATACAGTTTTATACTGATTATATCAAAATCTGGATACGGATCAACATCAAATTCAAATCACTTGAACCTAGGATAATACTAAAGCTGTACACCAAATTTCATCA
>JAOTRR010000043.1:7040483-7052826 GCA_028570945.1 Gogo arcuatus | reverse complement strand
CAAAATTATGACTTAGTATCTCATTATTATGAGATAGTGAGTCATTATTATGAGATCTTAAGTCATATTTATGAGATAAGTCATGAGATAGGGTCTCATTATTATGAGATTGTAAATCATAGTTATGAGAGAGAAATTCATAATTATGAGAAAAGTATCTCATTATTATGAGATATTAAGTCATAATTACGAGAAACTGGCTTCCATAGGATCGTGTTGCAAGCAAAATATTGATCAATTCTGGTGAGTAAAAAGCAGGTACACTTGGTATCTAACCTCTTCCTGAACTCTGTGTGGAATTACAGTTCCCTCCCTTCCGCTTTTCCAGGGGTGGGCGGGGCGACTAGTGGGAGGGGCTCCGGGAAAGCGTGACGCCAGCTTGGAATGAAGAAGGAGTGAGTGAGAGAGAGAGAGAGAGAGAGTGGTTTCCGGGTCAGAAAGTGGACTAAGAGGAAATAAACTTACGGGACGCAAAAAAACACGACGTGATCCCAGTGGAGTAGACATGTAAACGGGTTCGGGGAATAAAGTATGGAAAGTTTGTCAACATTCCAGCCGAAACGGGCCGTAAACGATGGAAGGGGCGACGTTTGAGAAGTGGACTGTCTGTTTTTAGCCCATGTTGTTACTGAGTGCAGTGGTGAAGCCCGGCCCGGGACGTGCTCCATCTCCTGCGTTTGAAATTTGCTTAACAGCGCGATATTTCTCGTGAGTTGCAGGCGCGTTTGACTTGAATAGTTGTAACGACACCGTGGTGTTGTGAGTACTGAGTACTGAGTACTGCGTATCTCTGCGTACTTGTGGACCATCCGGGATGTTTCACTGTATCCCTCTGCTGCGGTGTAACCGTCATGTCGAGACCATTGACCGGCGTCACTGCTCGCTGATGTTTGTGCCGGACGAGATTTATCGCTACAGTCGCAGTCTGGAGGAACTTTTGCTGGACGCGAACCAACTCCGAGACTTACCCAAGGTGAGCAAGGAAAAGAGAGGCATCGTGGCACAAAGCTGGGGAAAGATTCAGCTGCTTGTAGGACAACCAAAACACTTAGTGGCCCTTTAAGTCCGTTATTACTAAAGTGTTTAGTGTTCAGTGTGTTGTGGCTCAGTGTGACTTGAGCACAGAGTGCAGCAGCTCACCTGTGGCCTAAAGTTTCAGTCTCAAGGCCCAGGTTTGATCAGATCAGAGACAAAGCTTACACTCCCTTCTGTCATGATGGACAACAAGCTTCCAAGCTTAACAGTTTTATGTTGTTTTGGGTCAGTGTCCGGTTTTCCTTTCCACTGCAAGTGACAACATTAGTTCAGCTTTAGTTAAAGGTTATGGTGAATATTAAACCCTGATGGAGTCAGCTCACAGGTGATCATTTCATAATAACTGATATATTACACAGTGGGCTCCGAGAGTCTGAGACCACATTGAAAATCTGTTTGTTTGTTTTTTTAAAACTGGAAATAAACAA
This sequence comes from Gogo arcuatus, assembly GCA_028570945.1. Classification (NCBI taxonomy): domain Eukaryota; kingdom Metazoa; phylum Chordata; class Actinopteri; order Siluriformes; family Anchariidae; genus Gogo; species Gogo arcuatus. The sequence goes on along the minus strand of JAOTRR010000043.1, from coordinate 7,051,363 downwards.
AGTTTTTGAATTTTGAAAACAACAACAACAAAAAAAAAGTGTGCAACATCTTGACTTCAATACTGATTTTCTGCGAGTCTTATCCCTTTCGTTGAAGCACTTGTTCAGACGACACCCCGATAAATTTGGTCTAACGTAGAGTTTGCACAAACTTGTGGAGTCCGTGTCCGTTCGAGTCGAGTGCACACTGTCATTAAAGCAAAAACGAGGAAATGCCAAATACTAAAAAAACTCCAAAATTCATGTCAGTGTTTCTAAGATTCAACTTTTCATGCAAGTTGTTGCTTATAATTTGTACTGAGAACAGACTTGTTAGTTAGAGAGAGAGAGAGAGCACACTATATTAAACATGAGCTTCACAGGTCACTGAAGAGTTGCACTGTCTGTGTTGGCCAGAGACATTTCAGGAGCGAAGTAGCTTTTATAACTTGTCAGATGTAGTAAAACTGTAAGCCGTTCAAATTTGAATCGAATGTAGTGACCAGAGGCCTGATCTCCGTCATAAATAACAAGCTCATAAGGCATCTGGTTGAGACGAGACGTGTCTAGCGGATCCTGCACTGGGATCCCGCAGGATGCAACTAAAAAATAATGCAAGTAGGTCTTTTTGCTTTCATGCACGTGTCAGCGAGCGTTCAGATATGAAGCTTGCGGGACAAAGAAAGACCACATTCATTAACTTAATTGTGAACTTTGCATTTACAAAGTTCATTCATTCATCCTTAGTTGCTGCCTGGTCAGGGTCATAGTGGTTTTAATTAGGCTATTTGGTTATGTTTTGGGAAATAGAACCAAATAAATTTAGAAAGAAAATTCTACAGTCAGAAAAGCGTTCACCATATCCTTTGGAGATCGTGAGTTTGAATCCCGATGATTCCTCAGCCATCCATGGCCAGGAGTCCAAGGGAGAAAAATTGTCTGTGCTCTCAGGGAGGGAGGGGTGGCGTGCTCTCTCTCCCCCATCAATCACAATGACACTAGCCAATCATGAGCATCTGTGAGCTCATGTATGCGGAAGTGGGTGGATAGCGCTATCCTCAGTGTGTGTTACGCTTCCCCCTGACGTTGCATGAGCAGCAGTTTAAAAAGATGTGATCAGCTGGCTTCATGTGCCTCTGACGAAGCATGTGATAACCTTCTCCCTCCCTGGTTGGTAGCTGTCGTGTAAGAGGGGAACGCTGATGGGTGGGAACTGGCTGAAAGTACATTAGGGAGAAAATCGTGGAAAATTCCCACCACAATCCCATACTCTTCTGGTTTAGGTTATGCCTAGCTTTGGTTTAAATTTGAGGACAGATCTTTGGAGCACTAAACAGATAAAGATACAGATAGTGGCATTGTGTTCCACTCCTGTATATCTTTGTATGTTTACAGTTTTAGTTTTTTTTTTTTTTTAGTGGAGTAACTGTGAATAGCAGTTGTGCTATTCAAAATATGTCATTTATTAATTTAAGGCATGATCTACCCTCAACCAGTCTTGCCATATTAAGTGTTAACAGATGTAGGAAATAAAATACCTTTATTACACAGTTACACTGAAAATGATTGAAATAACATGCTGTAATATGGAAAATGACAGCCTACCTTAAAAAACCAGACCTACGCTTCTTTTTCTCCTCCTGCAGTAAACCTTTGGTACTTCATTAGCTGAGGGCTTGATACCCTGTGCTCAGTGTGTAGCGAGCTGGCCAGTAGCTTTCAGACAGAAACAGGAAAAAATGCGTGATTCTGACTGGCTAATCCTGTTTCTCACCATCAAAGCTCTTAGCCAATAAGACGTGATTGAACACATCCATGAGTTTGTTTAGTTGATGCCTGGGGCAAATATGGAGCAATTATATTGATGACACTGACCTTTTATGCAAATCATTATTGAGTTATCAATTACTGCAAAACAAAACTTGATATCTATAATAATCATCGTGCTGTATGCGTGTTATGTTAACCACCTATGATTGAGCATTTGGACCGGTCATAAAATATTCCAGGGGGTTCCAAACCCAGCAGTGGTCTGTGACTATAGATTTTTGGTTTTTAGTGGCTTTTAGATGCACCTTTTGTTCAGCTATGTTCGATACAGCAGGTTTGTTTCCTGTCACCATTCTTAGTGTGGGAGGCTAGTATTTTTACCCAGGGATAGTATTTTTACCCAGGGCTGCCAGGTTTCAGGAAAAGGTCCATCCCACATACTAGCTTGAAATAAATTAAGTATTTGAAAAGAGTGACACATTTTTCTTCTTTTTTTTTTTTTCAGACTTTGTGTGGAAAACAAGGTCACTGTGGTGCACACGCATTTCTTATCCACTTTCCCCTCCCCCAGTCTTTGCAATGGAACTAGTTCTGTACACACATCATAGACACATTGCCTGCACTTTGGCTTTGTTGTGCGGCAATTTATTAGATTTAATTCCCAAGATCTTCCCAAGGCAAGATCTTGGCAGTGACAAAATATTATTAAACTAGCCCAGGTCGGTGTAAAACCGTGACCCTGGCAATCCTGTAACTGTCCTGTCCACTGCTCTTCCTCTGAAATAGAGTGAGCATGGGACAGTGTGATTCTTGCCCCAGTACGTATTTATTAGCATTTTATTCAGTTCCCATTTTTGACCACTGGGTGCAATAATAACTACAGAACTAAATGGGGCAGTGAGCGCTGTTCCTCATGAATGCACAACATTTGGCTTTTTTAAAATATTGTTGGTCAGTCAAAAGAGGTAATTTATATTTCATCAGAATTTAAAAAGTATGGAGTTGTGAATGAGGACTTGGAGTTGTTGACATCTTTATTTGATGAATAACTGTTATATAAGGTGAGGCTCTATACCACCTGCCCCTAAGGATAAGGTGTAACTGTCCAAAATCGAAATCCCCCAGCTGTGCCTCAAAACAACCTTGAGGTGAAACTCATAATTACTTGTACCTCAAAGTGTGTTGCAGTAGTGATGCACAGTGCAAAGCTGTTAAACTGACCAAAAGAGCTGCTTACAGTGTTACCTGACATGTAAGTAATCAAATCTCATTAAACCTAGCTTTTGATTAGAGGACAGTTTTACCCAGCTTAGCATCTTTAATCAAGTCATCTCCAGTGGTGTTCAGGTCTTAGTAACTTCACTGAAACGGAAAGGTGAATATGCTACTATGTGACCTTTATATATACCTGTAATTCCTCATTTTAACGATTAAATTGTCTATAAATCATGTTTAATTACTGAGTGATTGAACGGCTTATCTTACCGGACTTCATTTTGACGATATAAAACGTTTTGTTTTGATTATTTCTTGGACAAATTCCCTGTAACATGTCAGTACTATACAGTTCTTGCCATGACCTTGAGAACGAGCAACACCGATGGTCATGTTATCCATCAGTTCCCTTTCCAAACCAGGGAATTAGTCATGTTCCTTAAAAAATAAACTAAAGCAAATAGAATCACTGGAAAACCGCTGTGAGTAGCTGGATCACAGGATCGTTGCTACAGTAATGTAGTTTCAAAACAAGAACTGCAAGCTTTTTTTTTTTTTTCCATCACACCTAACAGCTTTTTTTTTTTAAACGAACTTGAGATAGCTACTTATTTTATCACCTACATGTGTAAACATGAAAACCAAAGTTAGCGGATGTGCATTTCATTTTCGCTTTTAAGGGTGCTGCGGTTACACTTGAATTCCTGCTTTTAACCATTTTAATGCATTACTTTATATTAGTGATAGGCTTTTTAATGGGTTTCCTCTTAACACTGAGATTACATGGTATGTAGATCCACAAATACATTTGATAATATACAATAAGTTGGTAAAGATAAAATACTTCCAATGATAGATTTTTTTTTTTTTTTTTTTCTTTTCATTTTTGTAAAACATCTGCAGACCAGACGATACAATAGAACACCTTGTTGCCTGCTCAGTATCTTTTCTGTTCTGGATCTTTTCATCATAAACTCCATTTAGCTGAAAGAACACCATTAGAAAAAAACATCAAGATTAGTCACTGTGACTATACAATCAGGTCCATAAATGTTTGGATATTGACAGATATTTTTATTTCAGGTGTCTGTCACAGTATAATAGAATTGTAACTAAAAGAATGAGTTCAAAGTGCAGACTCTGAGCTTTAATTTGAGGCCACGGTCTTCCTGGTTTTCAGGCTTACCAGTGGTTTGCGTAATGTGGTAAACTCCCTCTATGTACTCTGGTGAAGCCTTCTCTTGAGTTGTTGACTTTGATACGATACACCTACCTCTGGGAGAGTGTTCTTGATCTGGCCAGTTGTTGTGAAGGGGTTTTTCTTCACCAAAGTCATTCGACACACTAGTTTTCTGTGGTCTTCCGGGACTTCTGGTGTTTCTGTGCTCACCAATATGTTTTTATTTTTTATTTTATTTGTTAAAAATGTACCAAATAGTTGATTTGGCCACAGCTAATGTTTTTTGCTGTCTCTTTGATGGGTTTGTTTTGATTTTTCAGCCTGATGATGACTTGCTTCACTGGCAGTGACAGCTATTTGGAGTTTATATTGAGAGTTAACAGCACCAGATTCCAGATGCAGATGCTTGAAATCAACTCTAGATCTTTTGTGTGATTACTTGTAAGTGAAATAATGAGGGAATAACACACACCTGGCCTTTTAAAAAAGAAAAAAAGGCCGGACCGACAATTTGGATCTAAATGCCCTCAAATTAAAGCTGAGCATGTATGTTCATTATTTAATTTCAATTCCATTATACTGTTTTAGACAGCTAATATAGCAGTAACTTTGTCAATGGATAGATATTTGCTGTAGATTTGTGCCTAAGAACTGCTGCTGCAATCATAAAGACTCATTTCAAGACATCTTTTCAATACACTTAGCATTGTTTACCTTTACTGTTCTACACCCTTGTTCTGTAAAGATTTATAATCCCTCTATCCGGTGTCACCCAGAAGAAGACAGGTTCCCCTTTGAGTCTGGTACCTGTCAAGGATTCATTGTCTCAGGGAGTTTATCCTTGCCATTGTCGCCTCTGACGTACTCATTAGAGATCTAAATACTGTATAAATCTGCATTCAGATTTCTCTAAAGCTGCTTTGTGACAACGTCTGTTGTTAAAAGTGCTTTACAGATCAAATTAATTGGATTTATAGAGCTAAGGTAGACACACCAACAACAGCAGCTTTGCAAGTTGACCTTAAGTGAATTTAGTGGAAATGTTAGCACTTGGATATAAATATTACAGATGCCCCAAAACAAGAGAATAAGAAGTCCCATTTTGATAATTGATGCATTTTTTTTACTTTAAACAGGAAGTTAGCTAAACTGCTAGCTAGAAGAGTTTACAGTTAGGATATGGTTTAATATTGTTCATCTCATTTTTAACCTGCTGACTAATGTTTTTAAAATTTTGTAGTACATTTGAAGTTCGGTAAGGTTACGTTGTGGATTCGTGATTGCGTAAAGCGACTGATTTGAAGCCATGTCTGTGACGTTAGCTTTAGCTGACATTTTTCCTTGTGCCACTTTTTCAATTTATAAGGAAATACAGTACTCTACAACACTGTATTCATGACTTTTATATAATCATACAGTACATGAAACGTCATACTTTTTGTAATTATGTACAATAGGCAGGAATTTATGTTGACAACTTGGCATATTTTTGGAAAATATGACAGGCATTAAACAGTTTGTTCATTTTTTTTCCCCCAGTACATTTGTAATTGCATGTATTAGTCCTAACCATAAGTACATTAGAAAGAAAGCTTATTTAGTATTCTTACTCAGAAAGGGAACCCACCCTACTCCCTGCACCCTGTGACAGGAAAAGTACAGAATACAAAATTACACAGAAAAGTGAGTGTAACAGAGGGAATGTGGTCTAAAACAAAAAAGTTCCTTGAGATAAGAACTATGGTTTAAAGTCTGAAAAGTATTGGTTTGGGGGTAGGGGGCTATAAGAACCTGTTCAACAAATGCAAAATATGAGAACGTGGAAAGTTAGGAGCGCCAAATGGACAGTCCAGAAATAGTTCAGATTTCATGCAGGCACTGACTGTCAAGCTAATGTGTCGCTACGTACGAATCACAACATAACAGGAGGTTTTTTTTGTTTTTTTTTCCCATTTATTAGCTAAATATTGAAAAAATGTGCTTTTTTTATGCTTACATAAAATATTGAAACATTTGAGAAAAACTAAAAGCAACAACAACCCTATTCTATATTTTGCAGCCTTGTCATATTTACTTTCATATGAAAGCCTGAAACCACTAAGATAATCTCTAATACATTTCTTTTAAACAATAAAAACGTGATGCATTTTACAAACACCTTTAACATGCATTTGGGTAAAACGTGTAATTGTATTGTGCGTCATATGATTTGCTACGTGAAAGAGCTTTAAATCTCACTTTGGAATGCAGGTTCAGGTGGTACCTATAGATCTGATGTAATGTTTGCTGTTCCTGAACAGACTAGATGTTATTCTTTGTGCCTCATTTTACAGACTGCTGTAGTGTGTTTAAGTTAATGAAGTTGTTTAGCTGTTTGGAGAGCAAACAGGAGTGGCACCTAGCAGAGATCTAGCTTATTCTTTTAAGGCCTGTCAAGTTTCAGAAGTATTTAAAGACTTGATTTTAAAGTTAAAATTGCGGCCTGATTTCTTCACTTCCTGCATTAATACACCTTGCTAATACTATAAGATGGGACGGAATTATTAAAGCCTCCGTCAGCATGATTTCACTGTCAATTACTGGCTGATGCTAAGATTTGTGCTACCACCCAATAAGCATTAACCAAGGGGAAGTAATATATGCTGTATGTTCTTACCTACAGTTTGGTCATATTTAAAAGCTGCAAAAAGGTTTACGCTTGATTAAAACTGTGTGGGTGTGTCAGATTGGATAATCATCAGCGGAGGCGTTTCCCGGCAGTGTAAACAACACTACAGCAAAGAGAGCAGGAATGACAAAGCGTCATGTTTCTGCAGTGCTGTTGTTTTAGAAAGGTCCTGTCATGTTTCAGACAATCTGGTTTTTTCGATGTATGTCAACCTACTGTAAAAAGGCTACTTCACCCCATACTGGGCTCCAGAATAACTTTTTACATTGGTTGCACTTGTGACCAAAAAAAACTTTCATTTATCTGCACCATCATGTAATTTAGGTGCACCCAAAATTTTTCACTTTTGGTACTGCAATAATAAGGTTTTTTCCTTAGTTCCCATACACTTTGGTAGTTTCTTAACACATTATGTAAATGATTGTAAACAGGAATAAAAGTGGAGCTAAATGTTTTCTTTTACTTTATTTAAATCACAGCACAAACAAGAAATTGCATTAAAAAAAAAAGTGCTGATGGTTTAAAGTGCTTGACAAACTCTAAATCCATGCTTTGGCCACATTCTTTGCAATAAACGTTTTTGTTTTTATTTATATAATCTTGACAAGCCGTATTTGCGAAAGGCATATATTTTGGCCTTTTTGTATGTACTAGGCTCTGGCTATGGCTCGGAGTCAGATGAGGCCATCACTGCTGAAGATGTTGGGTTAGGATTAGGCATCGTACCGGAGACAGGTGGTGGAGTGGTTATTTCTGCCAATGATGTCAAGTAAGGGCTGGGCCTTTCAGGAAATGGGGACAGGTGTAACGGGCACAGCAACATTTTTCTTGACAAAAATCAATCAATCAATAGGTCTTGTCGTTTTGAATTACCGGTATGTTTTGAAGGTTGCGATGTCGCTCGAGGAGGAATACAGGACGCAGTTTCACACACACACACATGCGCCTTATATTTTTTTTCCTCACCCACATGTCAGCGAAGAAGAATATCAGGGTCAGAGCCAATCAGAGGCAGACTAGGGGCGGGTCTTCGCAGAATGCGGGTGGGGGGGGAAAAATAACACAAAGACAGACCTGCTAAATGTCAGGTGCATCAGTGCGACTAATGAAAATGTTTGACAGGTTTGGTCACGCTCTGGAAGCGTTGTATACTTCACTAAATAAAACGGACCGAATTATCTTATTTGCAACTAATAAGAACAAAAAACTCATTTTTAAAACACGTAACTGACTTAACGTGTTACACAAATAACAATATACAGTATAATGAATAGAATGAATAAAACATTAAACTAAAAGCAAGTAAAGCGTTCCGAGTGGCACGACAGAAATCTTTCACCCTATCGTCAGGAGGTCACGTGTTCTCTGGGAGTCTAGAGAGCAAAATTGGGAGGGATGGCATACTCTCTCTACCCTCTGTCAATCACAGCAGGACTAGCCAATCATGGGTGTCTGTGAGCTCATGTATGCAGAAGAGGGTTGATAGCGCTTTACTCCAAGTGTGTTAATCTATCCATCAGTAAATCCATAAATATCGTCCAATAAATACATCAATAAATTTTTCAATTTATTACTAAAGTTGTTTCAGTGTATATTTCATGATTTATTGATGCATTTAATGAAGGATAGATTGAAAGTTAAATAGACTAAAATTATACTGGATAGCTAGCTAACTTACTCACTGTCTACTGGGTTTAAGGGGGAGTCCGAAGTCGATTCCCCCACTTTGTTAACATTACGGTTAGCGTTGGCGCCGTGGCCATCTACTACTTTATCTAATTGCCAAAACATGGTATAACACAGTGAGGTACAGATTTTCGTAGTAATGTTCATTCACATATTAACTGTTCTGTGCTCCACCTCTTTCAAGCCTATTTGCTGTTTCACTTAGCATATCAGCTATACTGTTCTCCATTTTGTCTGTGTTGCAGGTCCACAGTTTGGCCACTACACTGCACTTTTACACACCAATCAGAACAGCCCTAATTTGTGTATTAGAATCCTTCAAATTGTCAGTCTGTCTTTCAGTCTACCCTTCAATCTATCCTTCAATAATTCTTTCAGTATATCCTTCATTAAATGTGTTAAAAAAATCATGAAATATACATTGAAATTAGTTTTGTATTTTGTATTTAATTATTGATATGTTTATTGGACAATATATTTATGGGTTTATTATTGGATAGCTTGACACAATTAAAAATGTGTCAAACAAATCCTCCATAGCCTTCACATGTACCGGAGATAGCTCGTGTGAATTGGCAAGGCCAAATTGAGGAGAAAATGGGAGCAGGAAAAAAAAAAAACCCTTGAAGTAAGATACACCATATGTTTTGTCAGCTAGTCAGTTGTTTGTGCACAGTATACACTAAAATGATTTCTGTTCTGACCCTTTATATCGACACCATCTCTGCAAGACGTGCATTAACACATGACCCCATCTGACCCGCTGTGATCTTAATGCACCATGTCTACTTCTTTTTCACTCGTGAGACGTAAACATCGTATAAACCTGTTTAGATATTTTCTCTCTCTCCCACTTTCTCTTTGCTGTGAATTAAAATCACAAAATGCAGCAGTGTTATGGCCTGTAGCAAAGAGCACACCGATTGTCTCGTCAGTATCTTATTCAGTAACGAGCCTTATTATTCTGTCATTCTCTCTGTATTCATCTTTTTTGATGGTTTTCTTGTTTTCTCATTTATTCTCTTGAATCTCTGTCTTAGCCTGATATTGGTGTCCTTAAACTCTGAATTATTATAGGTTTTCAATCAGTAATTCCAATTAAAATGACGAAATAATTAAAGAAACAATACTGAGATAAATGAAACGCATTTTCTTTTCCATTTTGCGTTCTTCTTGATTATTGTTTGGCTCTGCTGTGCTGTTTAAGTTAAATGGCTGTTAATTTTACACGTTTCTCACTGTGCATTTAGCTTCACGACGGGTGGACAGATCATAAACTTATAAGTGAGTTCACTGGACAAGTAAAAGCCCAAATGCTGTGTTTTGGTTGCCTGGAAACTTAATCGACTAAGATTTAAAGTGGTAAATAACATAATGTAATAACATGTGGCAAGTTAGTTTGCTAGTTAAGTTTATTAATACAGACTAAGTGAAATGAACGTGTATATGATTATTATACTTTTATAATGCTATTATATTTTACATCTTGGACAAAAAGTCAGCAGGTTGTTGACGATTGTTTTGGCATTCTGTCCATGAGTTTTGGTATTCTGTCCTCACATGGCACCTAAAAAAATTATATTTTCTTGATATGAAACTGTATGTATAGGTTAATTAACGTAGCATGTGCTATAGGTACACTTGGAGTGCACAGTGAGGGTGAACGCAACTATGAAAACAGGAATTATTTGGGTTTTTGGACTTACTTGTGTACGCTGGGCAACTATAAATAAAATAAACCCTAATACCTCAGACATGAAACCTGCTTGACCTGGGCACCCAGGCTACTGATTTGTCCACTCCTGCTTAAGTCAACCAATCAGTTCTGATTGTTGTTTTGATTCAGGCAGTTGCCTGCCTCAGCAACGTGGCACATTTAGACTAAACATTTGACAAGTGATAAACACAAATATTTTGTCTACCTAAATAGGACATGATGCATTTAACTGTTCACTTATGCTGAAGAGTTTCTTTTCTAAAGCACGTTAGGCCTACTGAAAGCTTCACTTCTGACTCCTCTTATAATTCGACTTTGATAACTACATGATGCAGAATGCAAGGGGTGAAAGCAAAAAGAAGGATGTCTGGGTTAACTGTTTATTAGGATGTAATGCCAAAAGTTCCTGCGAGGTTTCAGTGAATTATGGAAGTGTTCTTACTACTGTTGTAGTCAAGACCACCTAAACCAAGACCAGAGTGTATCGAGACCGAGACAAGACCAAGACTTTGAGGGATTGAGACCAAGACTAAGGCAGGGCGAGATCGGGTCAAGACCGGGACCAGACCAGTGTGTCTGTGAAGGGGGGCGGGGAGGAGTGACAGCCGTGAACAGTAACGAAAATTTCGAATTAGCAATGAGTCACGTTATTGGTTGCATTTGAA
>JAOTRR010000043.1:7002720-7013395 GCA_028570945.1 Gogo arcuatus | reverse complement strand
AGGTTTTTTTGTTTTTGTTTTGTGTGTGTGTGTGTGTCTGTGTGTATATGTGTGTGTGTGTGTGTATAATGTGTGTGTATATGTACATACATACATACAGCTATGGAAAAAAATTAGTAGACCACTTTTAACGGTGGTCAACATTAAAACTGTTAATAGTGGTCTCTTAATTTTTTTTTCCATGGCTGTATATGGTGTACATTTTCATTTATCAAGCACGTTAAAAACAACGAAACTTGACCTGTACATAGTTTGTGATAATACACAGTACTGTCATTTAAAATGCATAGAATTTGTAATTAGACATTTTTTGTGCTTTTCAGCCTTGTTAACTTGGTATCACTGGAACTCCGAGAAAACATGCTGACGTATTTACCTGAGTAAGTACACCATGCTAAAGTTTTTTTGTGTGTGTGTGTGGGAGATTTCACACTTTGATATTGTCTGTTGCCTGTGTCAGATCTCTTTCCCAGCTACACAGACTGGAAGAACTCGATGTGGGGAACAATGAGCTGTATAACCTGGTAAGCTCTTCTTTATTTATTTGCTTTATTTTCAGAGAATGCAGTATTATTCTGTAGGTATTGGAATCCTATTTCGAGCAGCTTCTTAATTAAACGTCTTTTCACATAAATCTGTGATGAAAATGATTCGCTGAATTCTCCTGTGTGTACATTTGCCTCAACTCCTGTGCATGCTTATGTTCCAATTCATGCAGCAGACAGCAGTGTGCAGAAATGGACTCTTGGGGAATTCCAGTTCCGAAATATTTTACATAGTTCTGCATTCCTGTGCATACTGGTGATTGTCACCTACTCCTTAATTTTTTCTCAACTGTGCAACACTGATTTCTTTCAGCCCGAGACAATAGGATGCCTTGTGAGCTTGAAGGACCTGTGGCTGGATGGAAACCAGCTAATTGACTTACCAGCGGTAAAGTATTCCTGAAATGCTCTCATTAGGTCACTCTTAATGCCGCTGTGTATGAGGGGGTCCAGTGTTAGAAAACATTCACAGGATAAGTGTTTAACTCAATATTATGGTTTTCATTATATCACAGTATTTGCTGATTCTTCACATTTGTAATCAGGATGATATAAAATTTTGTAGTTGCAATGCAGGAACTACGAAGACATTAAAAAAAAAAAAACCCCACTCTTTTCCCCAAATTATTTTTACATGGTGGTACAGCAGGTAACATTGTTCTCTGTTTTTTTCCTCTCACCTCCCAAAAACATGCTAGCAGCATCCCGTCCAGGGTGTTTTCTCCCCCTTACAGCCAGTGTTCCTGGGATAATCTCCGGATCCACAACAACCTGGAATACTAGTTAATTTAATTTGCATAGCGCTTTCCTCAAACCCGAAGGTCATGCTAAACATTTGACTAAAGAAACCCAATGACATAGTGTTGATCAAGCAAACAAACAGATTTGATACACGAACAAAACATTGCCACAGTGACACGTACATCAGGTTCGAAAACAAATGTATTAATAAGCCAGTTGACTCGTCTAAGAAACCCCAATAACTACTCAAAATTTGCAAGTTAATATTGTTTATTAAATTTTTTAAAAAAAAAGCTCCGGTGAGTAGCAGCAGCAAAAACGCACACCTGCGTACACCGTTGTTTTCACAAGCAACAGTGCCAGGTACGTTTTACTTTTAAACATTTCAACATAAAATAAGACTGTCTGCCTGTCTGGTGTTGTGTGATTTATTTATTTATTATTTTTTAAAAATGAACTATTAACTTGCAAATTTCAAGTAGGTATTAGGGTTTCATAGACGAATCAACTGGTTTATTAATATATTCGCTAATCACTGCTTTTGGGAACGCTCAATTAGAGCTCTTGGCTAAATGTACTTGTAAATGTCAGATTCTATAAAGATTCTGGAGTCAACTGCACAAGACTACGTCAAGAAGTTTTTAATGAACCGTTAACACCGTTAGCCTTTTAAAACGAAATAAAATTCAAATAAAATCCTTGCGCTGTGGCAATGTGAATTCTGTTGTGACCAGCGCGTGAAGGAGTGCTTTCAGAGCCACGGGTTGCACATCACTATCTAATCCCACTTGTTTATAGTCAGACCAGCTCAAAGATCCAGATCAGATGCTACTGAGGCCAGAGTTGTTAGAACATGATGGAAAAACCTTCCAGATGCTACCGTAGACATTGTGTCTTCGATCTCTTATTAAGCTATAAGATGTTTGTGTGGCACTGAGTTTCAGAATCAACCATTTCAGCTTAGCCGCCACTCAAAAATGGTAAAGAGGGTAATGGGATACACAGATTTATTATTTTACACATTTATTTCACTAATTTATTTACTTTTGGTGTTAATGGTGTAGCCTGAAAAGCTGGAAATTGTATTTGTTGCCTGTGTATGATTTGTGCACTTCACTGCACTTCATTGAACATTCTTTGCTGCACAAATAAAGCAGCCCCAAAATATCGATGTCCTAAAATAAATTTATGGAAAAGGACAAGTAGTTGACTACTTTTTGAATGACTGTAAAAATGAGTAGTTGTGCAACCTTTAGTTCTTGATTAGTACTAGATTGATCAACTAATTGTACCCATCACTAATCATCTGTCCAAAACCTCCAGACAATTCCTCCTATCTGTACAGGTCCCATTATGTAATAGGCAAAAGGATGTAGTTGCTTGAACTGGGTATAGTAGTAGCTGAAAGTGCTAGCAGTAGCAGCTCTTGGCTCTGTTTCTAAGATGACACTTTTGGTCTTGAGCAATAAGTACAGACAAGTTTATACATAAGAAGAATGATTATAATCACACATGGGAAGTTCTAAACTTAGACTGGATGTATATATTCCTTGTTCCTTGCAGGAGTTTGGAAGCATGAAGAACCTGCTCTGTCTGGATGTGTCTGAGAACAAGTTGGAGCACCTACCAGAGGAACTGGCTTGCCTGCTCTCGCTCACTGACCTGCTGGTGTCCCAGAACCTCATCGATGCCCTGCCAGAGGGCATAGGTCAGTCATTATATGCCATTCTGCACAGAAGGCATGTGTGTTCACCGCTAAATACAGTAGTGTACTATATTGATAGTGCCGTGTGTACTTTTCCTACATTTATTTTGCATTTGCATTTTAACCCAGCCTAATCAGACTTTGACCTATTTTAAAGTTCACAATATTTCATTTATTTGCAGTGTAAACAGTATTTATGGAAATAAACACACACAAACTCTTCATATGCTTGAGCCTCCTTGTGATGGCGTTTCATGCAAATAAGAGATGGAAGAAATGGAACAGGGACCAAAATCAGCTTTTTGTCTCATATTTACTAACACATTTATTTCACCATGTCACTCAGAATAAAATGATCATAAACATAATCTCATGATTTTAATGTTTTTTTTTGGTTTTTTTTAATTATTCAGACTTTTAAAAAAAAAAAAAGAAAAGAGTTAAGCCTGGTACATAACATTTCATGTTGGAGCAAAAGAATTGTTTTTCATTTAAACGTGCTCTGAAAGTGAAATCCTGGTTTAGACTGTATGATTTTTGGGATGTTTATGCTGTCACAAAAAAAAACAAATCACACTTGGTAGAAGAACTGTTTGGATGTGAGTCGAGATTGGTCTTGGAATGTCTAATGTGACGTGTTCATCAGCAGGAAATTGAGTGCCATTGTGAACAAAGACATCTGCCAAAGTTCTGGCATTGTCATAAATTATTAAATAGAATCTCAGAGTGTGACTGCTGCTATGACAGTCATTTAAAAGCCAACAATAGGAGGGCAGGATATGGGATACATGGAAAAAATACAAATACACTAGTGGCAAATAGGGTTATGTGATACTCTGGATATTGTGATAAATCGTCATAGCACACTTTTCTGAGAGATTGTGAATATCACAGTATCTTTATTACATTGTAGTAATTTTCTTGAGCAGTCTGTTGTAGAATTCAACCAAAATCTTATATCTAGTACAGTGTGACAAATAATCTTAAGATGGCTTAAATCGCACAGTCTAAAACTGGCTTTAGCTAGACTTAGTTTAGCCTACTGACCTACATTTATTTTTCCGTCTCTGAATGTGCTCCTAAAATATCTGCTGTTGAATATGCACGCTGGCGCTCCTGGGACCGGTCATTTAAGCTTTAATCCCACATCGCTCATGTCTGCCACCAGGAAAATTAAAATGCCTCTCCATTCTGAAAGCGGATCAGAACCGGCTGGTCCAGCTGCCCGAAAGCATCGGCGACTGCGAAAGTCTTACAGAACTGGTGCTGACTGAGAACCAGCTGCTGGTGAGCTACACACAGGTTGCACTTAGCTCATTAAAAAATGGTAGGATGTTTGAGCCACCTTGTTCCACATTTGGCAGTTTTGCAGTATTTTTCATTATTTTATCAGGGCCATATTGACCTTGAAGTGGATTTTCATGGGGCTTGAGGGTGCTTAAGAGATCTGATTATTACTGTAAATCATATGACCTCCCTATTGACCTCAAAGTGCCATCCTTTTATTTTTCCCTTTATCTCAAGAGTTCCATTACTTGACCAAGCTGGCTAATAATAAAGACATAAGTTTCAGGTCTGTATAAAAGTGACCTCATGTCTGCTTTCCTCAGAGTTTGCCAAGAAGTATTGGAAAGCTTAAGAAACTCTCAAACTTCAACTGTGACAGGAATCGCCTGATATCTTTACCCAAAGAGGTATGTACTATTTTTTTATACCTTTATAAACTTTTATTACTCGAGTATGGTGAACCGATTTTGGCTCAGCAATGACAAGACATGGTAGTGTGTGATGCTGATACAAGGGATTTTTAAACACCTCAATCTGAATGCTAGGTTGAGAATAATTTTATAATCCAAAAGATAGTTGTGTTTAATGGTGGCATCATCGATTCTGGAGAAGGATTGTTGATATTTGAAGTCAACAGCCAAACAAATACACACCTCAGATACACAGTGTTCCTTCAGAAGCTCTACCCCCCAAATTCATTCAAGGCAACAATAATAAAATACTGGCCTAGCTGACCAAAATGTACCATAGTCAGGAATCACTGACTTCACCTTTAATGGTGGCCAGTAAGTGTACGGTGTGTGTATATCTGCACAACACACACAAGCTTGGCACTATCATGCCACATGACACTTTCTACTTATTTTGCCTACCCAGTGCTGTCAAAGCAACTGTAAGCAATTCTAATGGTGCCGTCAATAATGTTATTCATATTACTGTAAGCATCTTGCCGCTGGAAGTGAAAAGACCTTAATTGGGTTTGTAGAACAGTATTCTACAAAAGGATGAGCCGATTTTTCCTTTAGTTTTCTATTTCTGGCTGAGTGCTTCTCTCACAAGAGATTGTAATGTAATGATCCAGGGTCTGTCATTGGATCAGAAAAGAGATGTCTTTATTTTTTATTTATTTATTTAAATAAATGCTTTCAAGGGTGACCAATTTCACAGAAAATAATCGACATCTTGAACTCCCAGGACCTATTGACTGGTCCAGACTTGCATTCCTCACTCTCATAGCTGCATACCGTTTTTTAAGTGTATTGGAGGCTTTATTTTTTCGGATCATCCGTCCGAGATGCTTGTTAGTGCAGTATCTCAAGAATGAGTGCTTGAATGACTGTTGGTAGGATTTATATGGAATTATCAGTGTATCCAGCAGTTGAACTAACCTTAGGGTCAAGTTCATAGCAAGGTCAAATGTCTAAAATAGTTTTTCTTTAATAGCTTACTTTCTTTTTGGAGTATATTTAAAGGGTATTTCAGGCATACAAGGCACACTTGTTGGTGGTAGAAGTACTCCCACTGACGCTGTTCACATCGGGTTTTACTTTGTTTTTGTAAAGAAAGAGAGACTGTTTATAGCCGCAGTGACGTGAGTAATGACAGGAACTAATGTTTCGTGAGTACTGCAACAATAAATGTCACTATAAATGGATAAAAAGTATGCTGTTTTGTTCATTAATAAATTAAAGATTGTAATCATTGGCAAATTGCTGTGGTATAAGAATAGCATACTTTAGGATGCTCCAAAGGGAACATTACAGAACCCTATAACAGCGTGCCCCATCATGGTTACTACCTACTTATTACACAGTTAAAGTGAATGATCAGCCTTATTTAGATTCAAAGATTTTTTTTAAATTGACTGAAATACAGTGTGAAAGAAGGTGGCTGCCTGTCAGTTTAAAATTGAATAATTGGGGTTTACTTATATATTGTGGAAAATGATTGTGTTTTTAATTGGAGCTGCTGTCATCCAGCTCTTCTATGTCAAATCTGATTTCTGCTAAACGAATCTGACTGATTGAAATCATACTCTGTATTTAACGGTCCATTAGGCTGGTGAGGTGACGTGAAGTTCATACCACAATTCACTTCAGCTGCTTTTAGAGGCTGTGTGTGTGGATGTGAGTGCTGTGCTTTCTGTGGTTTCTATGGCATTAGATCAGTTTGGATGTAGTTTTTTTTTACACCACTTTTTTTTTTTTTTTGCTTGCTTAGAAACGTGATGAATTGTGGCAGCTTCAGCTTGACATGACACTGTTTCATGTGCATGCACACAAACATGCGCACGAGTAGTAGTATTAATAATAATAAAGATGTTCCTGTGTGTGTGTCGCGTTGAAGATCACGTCACGGCAGTTTCATGCGGCGTCGCTATGACAATCAGCTGTAGCCCAAAACGAACTACCGATACCAAAAGCGAGTTGAGTGAAGTTGTGTTGAGCCGGTACCATGCAGTGGAAAAGGGCCTATTGTGAGGCTGTCCATAGTACATATGCTTGGTCAAATGGAGCGCTAGCTGACTGTGAGAAACAAATGGCGCTTTTCTGGGCATGTTGTCCACTAGTCCTGCTGTTTTAACCTTGTTACTGATTTTTAAAGCCAAATGTATATTATGTCATGAGGTTGTACACCCTTGCAAATTCCAAATATTTATATGTATTCTTGACCTGTTCTTTCTGTATTATAGTATTTTGGACAGTTGTATAGACCAGTGGTTCTCAAAGTGAGGTCTGTGAACCATAGCCAGGGGGTCTGGGGTTAGATCACAACCCACGTTGTCAGTTATTATATTTACATGTCCAAGCACCAATTTCAACTCGGACATAATGTTATATTGGTGGAAAGCTTAGGAATAGAAAGCTCTGTGACTCCAAAAAAATATTACTCGACAAATTGAAATTATATTCATAAAATCCATATTGAGGTAGTCCATGGAATTTATTTTACACCTAAAGGCATCCTTGGTTACAAATATTTTTGGGAAGTTTGGTATCTAGGTTTGTATTATAACATCCCATTTCAATGCTGGTCCCCCATTTGCTGCTGTAACAAGCCTCCACTGGTCTGAAAAGGCTTTCCAGTAGATTTTGGAGCATGGCTGTGGGGATTTGTGCATTCAGCCACAAAAGCATTACTGAGATCAGGCAGTGATCTTGGGCGAAAGGCTTGGTACGCAGTTGACATGCCAGTGCATCCCTGAGGTGTTCAGTGGGGTGGAGGTCAGGGCTCTGTGGAGGCCAGTCGAGTTCTTCCGGTCCAACCTTGGCAAACCATGTCATGATGGACCTCACCTTGTGCACAGGGATATTTGTCATGCTGGAACAGGTTTGGGCCCTTTTAGTTCCTCTTAGTTCCAGTAAAGGGAAATCGTAAAGCTACAGCATACAAAGACTTTCTAGACACTTGTGTTGGCTATATAGTGTATCTTAGGCTATATTTTCCAACTACCTTTCATACTATTTTGTGTTGTGTATAATATTTATAATATTGTAGTGCTTTAGACTTTAAAATAGCAATTATGTTTTGTATAATGATGAAACTGGCACATCATGACACTAATTCTAGCTGCGTCGGTCATCCCTGGCTGGCTGGGAGAAGCGAGGGCAGGCTGTGGTTAATGTGCAATCTGAAAGCCTTTTCTCAGACTTGAAACAATAGCCCAGTGTCACACTGATTCAGATTGTGTAGTGAGTGTTCACCGCTTGGCTGTTTGTCTGACCTCATGCAGTGCAGCCACACACCACGCACTAGCACGTTTCCATCATGCTGTTACATACCACATACTCAGTATCCAGATTACTTAGAAATGCTACTTTTCTGAACATATAATAAGACTGTATTGGTGTGGCAGTCTAAGATCTAATGCATTTAAATCCTCTAACACTCCTGTCCTATTGTTGTACTAAAGATTTTATTGGAATGAGATTTCAGGATTTGTTATTTGCTTGTTCTGCCGAGTTTTAGAAATCGGCTTCCCCACCTTAAGTCACAGAGATGTGTTGAGCATGTATCTCTTTGTTCCTGCCGTGTTATGTTGAGATAGGATTACAGGTGTATGTACTGTATATTCTTTGTGTATATAATAGAACGTCAGGCTCAGGAGCTGGAAGGTAGATTTGTCGCTGCCTGGCTGTCCATTAATGGCATGCTATAGATCACCACTAAGTGCTTCTAAAATTAGGCCCCGCTATCAGCTCCATCAGCAGCGTATAGATCCCACACCAAGACTTGCATGTGTACAGGTGTGCTGTTTTTCATGCATGCATTCCTTTTGTTAAATTGTAAAATAGATTGCATATCAAGACAAACAAGTGTATGATTGCTGTTTGCATCCATTTATGCAATTATAGATTTGTGTGTTAAAAGGGTAAAACCTGCCCCCTGTTCTTTCTCCAATAGCCTGGGATTCTCAGGAAACTGAACATTTAGAGCCTTAAATGTTTAAGCCCTAGTTGTGACTGACTTGCCCCATATAACCAACTTAGAATCAAAGCACAGTTAACCACACAACTCCACAGCTCCTATTATAGTGCTTTTCTCTCTACAGCTATTACTTCTGATGTTATTTATTTATTTTCTTTTCACAGATAGGAGGCTGCAGAAGTCTGAATGTACTGTGTGTGAGAGACAATCGTCTGACGCGCATCCCCTCCGAACTTTCACAGGCTACAGAACTGCATGTTTTTGATGTGTCTGGAAACAGGTTAGACATTTGTAAGCCTTAGCTATTAGGAGTAAATCCCAGAATAATTCAACCCAAAATCAGAACCTGTTCGTTCCCTAAATATACAGGATGCACCGCTATTTGAATTATCAAATCAGCACCATGTATCCAAACATAGAAACTATACCACACTTCTGTGGGTACAACACAGCCATAAGTGGTATGTAAAATCAGTTTGGCATATTTTATGTAACATAAGCACGTTGTACATAATGCTAATGCAGCTATGAATGACACAGAATGAGCCATTATTATTCCAGAGCATTAGTTTTATTTCCCTGCAACTTTTCATTGTGATCCGAGTTGGCATTCATAGTCACGCTGACCCGTTTGAAAAAATCTACTTCCCACACTTGCATACTAATATATTTGGCAGGTGCAGTTGCATGCATTCAGTATTATTCAAGGGTACATTATTTAAAATGGAGTCAAGTCAATTTCCAGGTCACACATCATTTACTTCATGTATTTAATTTGCATGGTAACATAAGTATATTCTGAACTAGTCATATAGTGTTCATTTTCACCATTACCCTTGAAAACGTTTTTGTACTCCCTGAAAGGACAATGTATGTCTTACAATTTATCTCCCAATAATTAAAAAAAGGAGATGATTTCTAAAGTGCGTCCTGCAAAATAACAACATCTAACATCTTGTGAAAATGTATTTTTCAGTGTATGACATGGAAAAGTTAGAATGGACATTGCCCTTTGTTCTATTGTCTAAGTTCTATGTTTTACCAAGCAACTTGAGAGGATCCAAAATATTACAACTGAGGGAATTAAAAGCCACTAGATGGTGGAGGCAGTATATTTTGTAGGATTTATTTAGAATTATGATTGTAGACAGCAAGAGAACTGATTAGATTTTGGAGATGATCCAAACAGGATCAAAGTCCCAACAATGTCGGAAATAGTTTTTCTTCAATAGCTTCCTTGCGTTTTGATGTATATATTTTTAGGGTATATGAGGCATACAAATTAGTAACGAGAAATGCTAGACTTATTGACTGTGGAGGCATCCCTGAATTCTTCTTGTTCATTATTAATCATTTATTTGATCATTTTTTCTTATGATGATAAAGAAAAAACTCCCCAATTGTTTTCATTATTTTGTCCTAAGAGTATGCAAACATTGGCATTCGATTGTACGTATGAATTCATGTTGTCAGCATGTTGTCCTTTTTGTTCTCTGTAGGTTGACTTATCTGCCCATGTCTCTTACTACACTGAAGCTCAAGGCTCTCTGGTTGTCAGAGAATCAGTCTCAGCCGTTGCTCACATTCCAGACAGATGTGGATCCTGACACAGGGGAAAAAGTGCTCATCTGTGTGCTTCTTCCTCAGCAGCCTAACGAGAGTGAAAAAGGTGCCTAACACATTATTAAGAAAGAGTGCTAGTTCTGTTGTTCACATAAATAAAAAAAATGACTCCCAGAAGTGGTATGATTATTAAACTTGATATTACATTAAATATGTTTCATCTATGGCTTTAGCCATAGCAGTTTTTAAGATTTTTGACCCTTTCTGTTTTTCTTCATCTGTCTGATAGAATTTTCTTGTTAGCACTGTTGATACCTCCAGTTAAGGTTCCATTTTAGTGAACACAAAGCTAGAAGTTCAAATCCCAGGACTGTTGGGACTTGAGCAAGGCCTTTAACTATATATA
>JAOTRR010000043.1:6949073-6960682 GCA_028570945.1 Gogo arcuatus | reverse complement strand
GTAGTGAATGGATTTTGATGAAATTTTGAGGAAAGGTGGGCCATGGACCAAGGAAGAATACATTAGATTTTGATGCAAATCCCAATATGTGGCTTGGCGGAGGTATGCACTCTACCGAGTGCCCTTCTAGTTTCTTTCTGGATTCCTCCCTCTAGCACATCTACATAATACATCACATAGATAAATGAATGTATAGAATCACTAGGTAAGAGGCTGACACCACCTGTGTATGTTTTGTTATTAGGTAGCTTAGAGTATTTAGTCAGGTATTGTTTTTACCTCCGCCAACTTTGTTGGAGGAGGTTATGATTTTGTCTGTTTGTTTATTTGTTTGTTTGTCTGTTCCCAAACTCAAAAAGTAGTGAACAGACTTTGATCAAACTTTGAGGAAAGATGAGCATTTGCCAAGGAACAATTCATTAGATTTCGATGCAAATATGAAAATGTGGCTTGGCGGAGGTATGTGCTTTACCGAGTGCCCTTATAGTCTTGCATGAGTTCAGTAAGTGGGGCATTCCTAGAGCTAGGCTTGGGGACGTTTTGTTGTGATTGGTTCTTTCCGTTGGTGTCGTCTGTGGATCCACCTACCCCCTTTAATGTACAGTTTTCTATATATATATTCTGTATATATCTTTACTCAACTTCTGGAAAGTCACACCCTGTATTCCACTGAACACATTCTAGATAAACTAGTGTATTATACCAACAACTCTTGTCATCCTTTCCAGTCCTGAATTAGACAGCTATACATGTTACCTCCCAGATTTTGGCCAAGCATAACAGGATTATATTGTTTTATTTCCCAGAAGTGAATGCACATGTTTAAGATAAGATATGCTGTGAAGTGGCAATGAATCAATATGGACACTTTCAACAGAAGAATTAATGGTCACAGATAGAATACTAAAAACAAAAACAAAGGGAATTCAGGGACTGAATCGTCTAGGGTCAGGTTCAAGGTCTTTCATTTAACTTTAATGTCCCTGATGTGGACTGGAAGAAGAAGTGCTTGAGAGCTGTCACATTTAAATGCTTGCTGTGAGAGAGAAAAACACGAGATTGAATATATATTTTTCATTGATAACCAGTAGTTTTCATTTAGAATTTAGGAGAAGCAGTCAGCTAGGAGACAAATATATTTTGCAGGTGAGATCTGTCAATTTGATTACATTCAGATAATTCTCACGTAGGTGAAGTTGGTTGAGCAGATTCCAGGAATGTCTTCAATATTAATCAAAAAATAGTACAATTTATGAAAATCTTTCTATGAGCAGGTGTGTCCAAACTTTTGACAAGTAGTGTGCATTCGATGCAAAGGCTTGTTAATTGTCAGAAGCTTAGATTGGATAAAGTAAATACCTAGATATCTACTAAATAGAAAGAACAATCAATACATAGTGGAGAAAACACAAAATATAAAAAAGACATGCTTATGACTGAAGACTGAAGTCAGGTTTAACGAGGATTCTGTAAATAGCAGTCTCTTTCAAAGACAACTAATTATAGTGGAGTGGCAGTCATCCAATTATAGCAACTCATGGGAGAATTTTTATTCCTCCAAGCAGCAGAAGCTTAAATTTAAATATTTTTTACATTTTATGTTCTGCATTCCCAGGAAGGAAATAACCAATGCATTTCTTTTTCTTTTTTCTTTTTACTTTTTTCAGATGGAAGCACAATCCTCACATTGATAAATATTATGTGTGGCTTTTCTGTTGCCTACTTACCTCTTAGTCTTAATAAAGTACAACAGTGTAAAATAGCTTAATTACCTTTAGTGATTCACATCACAGGGTTTTGAATGATAGTGAAGTCAGGGAAATGCTAGAGTAAAGGTAGCATGATTTTATGGACGCTACAAATAGACAACAAACTCTCTATGGACTGTTATGAAGCGATAAAAATCAGATTTTCAATAGCATGCCAACAGCTCTTGAACAACATTTCATATATATTTAATCAGAAGAGTGGGCATGAGCTGAATTTGAATTTGTGCCTGCACTAGAGACAAGCTGCTAATCTATAGATTAATTATTTAACATTGGTTAACATGTAGAGAGTTGTGTAGAGAGGCTCATGACAGTAACCTGCTTTTGCAGTGAAGTTTGAATTTGGAAGGGTGAAAATTTACTGTATGAGCCGAGAAGCAGTAAACAGCAAAGGTACAGGAAGCATTACTGATTTCATTTGCTTACACTTTTTCTATGTCTGAGTCTTTAATATCGTTTTTTACTCAGCCAAAAGCATTATTCTGAATCTCTTGTTATATGTTTTAATGATGAATGGTTTAAAGAAAATTAATAAATAAGCAACAGTACCTTTGAAAGATAACCAGTTATAGTGGAGTGGCAGCGGTCCTATTATAGGGACTCATGGGGGCATTGTTTCTCTAGGCAGTAGAAGCATAACTATAAATATGCTCTATTTTCCAAGTAAGGTGACAAGGTAAGTAGATATCAGGCGGTTTGCTTCCCACATACATAAATATTAGGTGGGGCTTCTGTTCTGTACATAGCATTCAGGCCTAACTCAGACACAGCAGTTCAGAGATGTTTCTCAGTTTATTGCAAGACAAACATGAGTACTGTATATATCCACATTCAAGAGTGTGGTGTAGCAATATGATTGGAAAATGTAATATCAGGAAGCAGAATTGGCTGAGTGTGATAGGGTAGCTTCAACAGGTGATGGAGAATTACTAAGCGGGGAAGCCTTATGAAAACAGAGAGCATATGTGCGAGCAAAGCTAAGTTTCAAGGATTTAATTGAAACTAGCCAAAACAAGTTGCAAGCACGCCAAACAAATATCTCTATCAACTTGTTAAGTAATAAAATGGCTTCAGAGAAGTGGCTTCACATTTGGTGAAGGGAGACAGAAGACTAGTCTTGTGTATATAAATAGAATGTTAATAAATATGAAAATTAAACC
The DNA here is from genome assembly GCA_028570945.1 of Gogo arcuatus. Classification (NCBI taxonomy): domain Eukaryota; kingdom Metazoa; phylum Chordata; class Actinopteri; order Siluriformes; family Anchariidae; genus Gogo; species Gogo arcuatus. The sequence goes on along the minus strand of JAOTRR010000043.1, from coordinate 6,957,753 downwards.
ATTTTGTAAACTCATAATAAAATCATAGAATCCAAATAAATATACAACCTTACTGTGAATAGACGTTTCAAAGTATTGATACACATTTTTAATATACATTACAAATAAATTTTTAATGAAATAATTTAGTAACTCCTAAAAAAATCATATAATAAAATCCAAATAAATAGGTACACAGTACTTAATAAGTGACTAGACAATCGATTCTGTATTTCCATAATTGTGTTGTATTTTATTTCACCCAGTACATAGTAACATGTACTTTATATTTTAGATTTTCTTTATAGATACAAAATATATATATAATTTATATATAATGGTGTGGGATCTAGAAGATAAACCTTGTCTTAGATCCTTACACTTATTTTAATAGGCTTATTATATGCATATCCAGATTTTTTTTTTCATTTAATGGCATTTAAATACAAGTAAAATATTCACCGGATCTATAGGCGTAGGCCACAGTAAAAAAAAATGCAGGCAAGAACCTGCATTTTTTACTGTGTTCACATTATTAGGCCTACTTTACAACACGCTATCTGGGGCCAAGGCCCTATCATTAATTAGCCTATAACCATACTGACTACTGTCAAATCCCGGGTGTTAAACTATCATCCAATTCACATATTGATGCCACAATGAATGTGGTTGACGTTACATATAGTTGTTAGGGAATTTAGGGCCAACAAATATACAATCACATTCATTAGATCTACATGAGTGACGGTCATGGCAGTATAGAAGCTGGTGCAGACACTCACCATTGGATCAATTCCGCTTTATTTCCATTTGTTTTGCTTGTATGATCATGTAATGCACAACATCAAAAATGATGATGTGTTAGTAGAACTTCCCCATTAAGCAAACATCTTGTGTAACAGTGAGAGCATTAATATTTATACAAGGAACATGACATCATGACAATAATTAAATGTTCCTTTAATTCAGTGGCTTGGTAATTGGCAGGTTAGATTGGATGAAGTAGATACCAAGATATCTCCAGTCTGACTATTATGCAAACTATTAAAAACTGTCAAACTATTATGCAAAAATCTAACATATCAAAAAAAAATAACAAGTAGCTCCTAGTGAAAACTGCACCACATTAGCATTATTTATATACATATAACTAGCCAAAATTATGTTATCTCTCATTCAGTATTTGAGAGTTGTTCATGATTTTCCAAAATATCCATTCATTTATGCAAATCATTGTTATGAAATAACAATGGAAGCTACATTTTCATGACGGTGTTTGCTGTACAATTCTCGAATTTGTAAGAATGTTTATTTACATCGCAAAAGTGTTATAATGATTCCTGTGTAACAGTCCTTCAAGATAAAGAGGTCATTTACTGATGTAATGACCATAGTTAGATATGACTGAGATGAGTCTTTGATGCATTGACTGGGTTAGATTCAGAATTTCTGCAGCAGAATACTTTTTGCTAATGTTCAAATTACATCCCACAGTTCAGTTCCTCCTTCAAAGAAAACTGATGTCAAGAGGCATGGATTTTTATTTATTTATTTATTTATTCATTCATTCATTTTTTTTGCTTGATGATGCTCCATAGATTCTTGATGTGATTCAAATTGGGTGAAGTGCTCTTGTGTCTTCTTGGCAGAATGTCATGAAGTGTTAAAATGCATGATTGAATATCATCTTTTGTTTCAATGCCATCTGGCAAAGCTTTAAAATAAAATTCAATCTGCTGTCAACTTCCTGGAAAAACTCTTCAGGAACAAACCAGCTCACTAACAATTGCTCAGCACCAAACATCACACCACCACCTCCTTACTGGAATCTCAGTCTCAGAAATGTCTGTCCCAGCCCCAGGTCCATCAAGAGTTGTTCAGCACTTATCAGTGAACAATACAGTTTGGATGAGTATCCTATACCTTGTTGATCATGATACATTGCTTACACTAGCCTTGTTAAATATCTTTTTGATTTTGGCTACTGGCTTTTTCATCAGCACTTTCAGAATGATGGAGAGTTCACATTTCATTTTCATCATCAAATAACTCCAAAAAAAAAAAAAAACTTTTGCGTAATACCATGACACAGTCACACAGTCATGCCATTTTTGTAGACTCAGGATTGTTCTTTATTGGTGAAGTACACTTAGAAAAGAATTTGTACTCACACTGTGTAAACTTTATAACACCAATGACAATGCAACACTGGTAATGAAACACACATTTTCTATGTGGAAGTGGATAATATATACTACTATTGCACTATAGATTTAAAAGAAAAAAATATTGCACAGGAATACTGTACATCACACACACACACATTGTGAACAGGGGCACAGTCTTGTTTCTGTTTGTGTAGAAATTGAGTATTCATGAGTTTGATCAAATGATGAAAGAGTGTATTCTTCTTGTCTGGTGTTTTTGATGCACATTGATCTGAAGCATCTGCTGGAGGGAAAGAATTCAAATATGGTGTGGCTTGGGTGTGATGGGTCAGTGGTGATCCCCCCGCCCCTGCCTCCGCTGCTTCCTGGCTCTAGAAGACAACAGGTCCTTGAGGGAAGGTTTTTGCCTATCTATTGTCGGTCGATCCGACAATATTTTGCAGTCTGCTCAGCTCATTATTAGTTGCAGAGCCAAACTAGACTGCTATAGAGGTGAGGAAACACTCACTGGTGGCTATGTAGATCTTACCTAATTGCTCCTGTGATAGGTTGAACTTCAAAATGCAACCAGATACAGTACAAAACTATGCTGTGCTTTCTATTATGTGGAGCTTTTGTGTTGCCTACATACCACACAGTGCTTTGAACGCCAATGATGAAATCACAGAAATACTCTTCAATAACACATTATTTCAATTGTCCTTTTACACAGGAAGCAGCCTAGCAACTACTTGTCATGTCAATAGATGTTTATCTATTAAGAGTGCAAATGAATAAGGTTGGAAATTGTGATCACAAGAGTCAAGCTAAAAATTGTATGAAAAGTCACTGTTTCTTGTTGAAACACATTTGTTAGGCAAGTTAATGCCAGTCACTTCAAGTTGATGACAATTTACAGATGGTTTGTAAAGTCTATTATCCAAAATTTGCTATTGTATCATTCTGACAAGTAGCAGCCATTTCACATTTTGTAGCCTCTTGCTTTTTCTCTTTAGGGGTAACTATTGATTTTGAGTTTATTGACATTGTTGGAAGAAGTGTAGTTTATTTAGACACTTTTTCTCTGTCTGAACCCCTTTCAGTGATGTTCTTTGACAACTCAGCATCATAATTACAAACAGAAAAATCGAGCATCTTCAGGATTCTTCATTTGCTTCAATATTGAGTTAAGATCCAGGTTCTTCTTTGAAATCATTAAGCGTCGTGATGAATTGTGGCTGCGGCTTGCAATCACAAACCACTGATTAGTGTTTCGCTGCCCATACAAGGTAAACTAAGCCCAAGAATCGGCATGGATAAATTAATCTTTTTATTTAGGTCTTCACTAGGGGGTGTTCAGAAAGAAACGTTCCAATCCATTCTGTAATACAGTTCATTTAGTGAGCTTGGGTGTTTCGTGTCTATGTGTTACTATTGAGATAATAAGCATATATTCTCTACACCTAGGATTAGTTTCATTGAGCCTTTTTGTGTCCATTGTAAGGAGCAGTGAAAAGGCATGAGCGTAAAGATGGCTTTCCTTTTCCGTTCATTCATTTTGAATGGACTGACATAATGACTGTGTTGGTTATTTACTCCTTTATTTGCAGGTCTCCATTGTCTTTGCAACCAAGCTCAAATCATTTACCTTCCTGCCAGTTCTGAAAAAGCTGCCTACAGAGAACAGGGTTAAATCAGTGTGGGAGAAAGGGTCGAGTAAACTTAGTGAGGTAAGCATTATTATTGATGCAGGATCAACTCATGGTACTTGCCTGCTCTTCCTTCAAAAAGTTTAATTTTGATCTCCTTTGAAAATTAATATTATCATTTGATCACCTGTAATGCAGCTTTACTGTGTTCTACTAGCTGTACCAAATAGCCATACAAGCTTTTGTTAAAGACTCCTCTGTATTTCCTAGCAATGTCTGATATGAAGTTACTTTGCATGCATGTTCAAAACAAAATTTATTTGTAAAGGTCAACACACACACACACACACACACACACAGACATAAAATATCAATTAATGTATACCTGATACTCTATAATGACATCATGACCATAATATATACAGTGTCTACTCTGGTTCAAAAGTAACCAGTTAAGGCAAAACACTACATGTTGAAATAATGACTTTGATCATTTTCCAGATTTTTGGATAACATGCATCTATAACATGTCTATCCTTAAACTGTAGTAACAATGTCAAAGCTCAATTCAAATATGCTTGTTTCACTGTTTCTTTGACACTCAGGTCCACTGTATTATCTGAGACATAGCATATTTGAAGAAAGCTTGAAGCTCCGCCCACTCTGCAAAGTCATGTCATGTCATATTCTTGGAAATCTAGTTTCCCACTCTATATGTTATGTGCCATTATGACATACATGCCAAATTCCATTATAAATCTTATAAACCACACTACGTAGAGTGGAAACACATGAAGTCAGTGTACATGTTCCTCAAAATTGTTTAAAAAAAATCCCAGTTTAAAGATGACCTGCATTTATAAAATTGTATTTGTTCATTCATATCCTTAATTAGAAACATATTACATAAGGAATTTCTCAAAATGTCAATAATTGTTGGATTTACGGATTTGTCTTCACATGTTAACTCTAACATCAGCCAAAGACTAGATTTTTGGCATTATTAAGTAAGTAAATTTACACATATTTAATTAGATGAAGCCTGATTGGGGAAAAAATGCCATAAAAGTAAATGTGAAATGTAAATAAATGTATATTTTTGAAGAAGTTACAATTCTAATAACACTTGTAAGAATTTCAGTAATCAACTGGCAAAGATCAATTCTGATATCTGTTATTATTATTTGTTTAAAAATGACCCTATTCACCTGTAGTGTCTTGCCTTAAGAGACAAACACACATAGGCTTGCTTGTCACTTAGCTATCTAGTTAACTGTGGCTATCTTATTAGCTAGCACATAATGATGCCTGCAGTTATATCTATCTCATTTAGAAGCAACAATGTCATTTCCTAATGTTTTTTAGGGTTGCAAAGCGCACATACAGTACACATATATTAAAAGTTAGGCTCTGTACTCGGTTGAAGGAAATCCAGCTTATGGTTAGGACAACACACATGCTTGTAGTTAGTGACATATCTTGGCAGTATATGGTCTAGAGTCTTATTTTTTTCCCCCAAATTCATCCCGTCTATTCAAAGCATGCCACTTTCCAATTATGTCCCTGTTTAACCACAAGCATATGGCCTTCTGTCCAGCTCCTGAAGAGCTAAATATTGGGTGAGCTCAGTTGGCTGTACCACAGAAAAAAAAAATCCAACTGGATCATTTTTCTTTGGCCATTTCAGGATTTTAAACCGTTCATTTCCAACCAACAGTTTGTATTACTACAACTAAGACATGTAATGTTTATTTGTCAAAGATTTTTGGGCTAATGTGATTTGGCTGATGTTTCAGTTTTTAGCTGATCTTTGCTTAGAAACATATTTTGTACACGACAGGCTTTAGGAGACCATGGGGCTGCCGAGGGGAAAACAATGGATGAAGGTTCTTACAAGGCCAAGGTTGTGTACATTAGTGACATGGAGCCCCAAGAGATAACCAAGCACTCTGAAACTCAGGTAAGCATGAACTCTTCTTTGTTTTTGCACTCTCAGAGTGCAGGATAAACAAATCCCAGAAACTGTATTCACACTGACACCATTACAAATTGCCCTGTATTTGTTCTGAAATTAGCTAATGTGTATTTAGTTACTATGAACCTGCAGGGAGTTTTTTATGGGAAAAGTTAATCATCAGACCTTTCATTTCCAGCACTCACCTAAATACAGTAGCTACTGTAGCAGTAGGAGTGTGAGTGTGAGTTCATCATGATCTTTCTCCAGTGGGTACATACTACAGTGCAAATACTATCTATTGGTTACTGGTGACAGTGGACTTGGACTAGTAACAACTGATTCATTACCTTGCTTCTTATATTCATAAACATTTGTTCATGACATTCAATGTGTATAAGATAAATGATTAAACAAATGATGAAGTACACATAGGTACACATAGATAAAATGCCATGGTACTGTTTAGTAGTGAACTGAAATATAGAAAAGTGTAGAAAGGAAAATAATTTTTAAATAAACCATTTTCTTTGCTCTTAATTTTATAACATTTTCCCCCCCCAGAAATCTACTACTAAGTCAGGTATTGCTCCATTGCCTACCCCACCTGTGGCTCATGATGAAATAGTTTGCACAAGTCCAAAGCCTAACCCTGGCACCCTGGGCACAGCTGATAATAAACATCCAAGGACCTCTCAGCTAGGGTGTCACAATACTGGAGCTGAGGTCAGGTCAGAGCTGTTATTAAACAGTGAATCTCAGAGAGAGGAGGGGGTCTTGAGCCCAGTCAGCTCTGTGGAACTTTTTACATCGCCTTTCTCTTCTAAAGAGTCCATCCTCTCTGAAGGCTGGGAGCAGGAAACAGGCTGGTCTGCACTCCAAATGCTATCTCCCAGTGGTTCTGTCTCCCCCTGTTCATCTGTGAGGTCAGGGGCTTTTACCCCATCAGTGATGAGAATCAAGTGCCACACACTGGCCCCAGGCTCCAGCCTAATGCAGATGCCACTTACCTCCTGCCAGACACATGGTTGCAACAAACATATCACCTCACCATGCCCCTTGTCCACCCGTGCCCGACACAGGCCCCCACCCACACAGCTGTCACTATTAACAGCCATCTTGAGGAAGGGCCGTTTGCCAGTCCTTTCTTCCACCTTGCAGAGGCCCTACTCTCCTTGTTGGCCCATTAGCCCAGTCAGCATGTCCTCCTGCATGGCCTGCTCAGCAGCTTCAAAGGTAGCTCCCATGGTGGGCTTACGAGCAAAGTCTTGTGTGTCTAAAGGCACAATATGTACAGAGCCCAGTTGCAAAGCAAGACAAAAGCCCCCAGTTTTAATCGCTAAGACAGAGCCTGTGTCACCCAAGGAGCAGAACAAAGGAAACATCTCAACAGCAGTAGAAACAACAGATGCAATTGGATCTAACATACATGCAGACAGAAGTAGGATTATTTCATCACCAGAAAGAAGAAGCTCTTTAACTTTGTCAAGTTGCAGCACACCTCCTGCAGCACACCTATACAAACAAACCCATAAAGGCGTTCATGTATCCACAGATCCCAGCTTGATGCTTGCTTCATCTTCCTCCAGACCAGTGTCTTTTTCTCCTGAATCCAATTTAGACTCCCAAATCCAAGGAAATGGACACAAATCAAATGATACCTCTCCTATTGTAAGAAATACAAAACCTAGCCAGACATTATCCCCTGATTTGAAGCTTATGCAGATGGAACATGAACTATATCCTACCCCTGATCACAAACAGTCTCAAGACATCTTAGCTTCAGCAGTCCCAAAGTACACAGATGTAAGACCAGGTTCTCATTTGCGAAATGACAGGAAAATCGTCCATGAACTAGAGAAAATTCATTCAGTTTCTCCAGTTTTTCAACATTCTCCTTCCCCAAGGGTCACTGGCCTCACTCATCTCTCTAACACACCTTCTATTTCGCCTGTCCTCCCCTCACCAAGACCAGGCTCCTGCACTTCTACGTCAAACCGCTGCACCTTGTCTTCATCTCCAGCAATGCCCTATCATCACCTCTCGCCTTCTCCTTCTTACTCACTCCGTTCTTCACCTACTCCATTCCTCAGGGACAGCACCCCAGACTGCATAGACAGGGGTACCAAAAAGGTAGGTAACCAGAATGGCAACACACACATTCTCACACATGCAGCTATGTTCCACAATATTTGTATAGTTGAACAAGCATGAAATCAGAGAGGTATTCATACTATGACAGACATCCTTCTCAAAGAAGACCCCCCACATTCCTAAGAAACATGATATTCACCAACAGAAAATCAGATTTATATGCCATTTGTATGGGGTAAACTCAATATGCTTGAATGCATGTTAACATGGTAGCTATTTCATTAGTTTAAAACGTAGATCAATTTCCTTTCATGGTGTAAGTGCCAGACTTCCCATTTTATTTATTTCCTGTTATACATTCTACCCAATCATTCCCTTCTAACAGCCATACAAGATCAAGTCTACCTACAAAGCTCTTGCTGCTATTCCAACAAATACACTCCTTCTGGAACAGCAGGTGAGATACTTCACTGATAGGCTATTATTGAATTTTCGTCATTATTCAAATGGATGACAGACTGTGAATGATGTGCATAATTACTGTACAGTTATAACCTTTTCTGACAATCTCATCAGTACTACCAGTCATTTCTGTTATTTCTGCCATTTAAGTACATCTTTGGACTGTTCAGTCTGACACCAGTCGTGGATAAGACCAATGAAATGATTGACATAACATAAATAATTAATCTTATTTTTTAAAGTGAACTTAGAAGGACTGATTCAATACACTGTTAAATTAGAAGGACACCTGGTAGAGTGCATACCTCCACGAAGCCACATGTTATCAACATCAAAATCAAATTCACTTGAACCTAGGATAATACTAAAGCTGTACACCAAATTTCATCAAAATC